>SNQJ01S0056828.1:1775-32327 GCA_010110895.2 Picea sitchensis | reverse complement strand
GTCAGACCTGCCTGTAACCCTAATTGTAATGTAAAGGGTACAGGTCGGCCCCACGTTAATGTAATTGATAATTAATGTACAAGATAATTAATCTGGTTAATATTAATTATATTATGAGATAGAGAGGTCGGCCCTGTTGTGCCCATAGACACTTTTGTTGACAGGTCAAGTCTAATATAAGTAAAGGTAAATTCCCCATTGAGGAATCATATCTTTTGTGTGAGTTTGGAAATTTCAGCAAGTACACCTTCTTGGGAAAAGTGCGCACCTCTCTTGGGCGCTAGTCTTCTAGGGTTTAAGCACCCTCTTGTGTGCTTGGTTTTCTTGGTGGTGAAGGTCTTTCTCTTGAAGAATATAGAAAAGGATTTGGCTGGGTTTTCTTCCCTTGTTGAGAAGGGTTTCCCTGGATACTTTTTGTGTTCTTGTGCATGGTGTTTCTTCTTGTGATCTTGGTTGCTGCAACATTATTGGTTATGGTTAAGTTAAATGCTAAAAATGGAATGAACTTCATGCTTAACCTTTCTTATTGAAAAATCAACAAATCACTGATGCCAAATTCTTAGGCGTTTTATTTAATTAACCTCCATTAATTATAAAATGACATTCACTTTATTAAAGTGAATTTCCAAAGTTCTGAGAGGTATTAATGATGATCTCCACATGATAGATGCAATCCAATGTGGAGATATCTATGATGCTACAAACTTCAACAATATTCGCATGCCATCTTCTTCTTGCACCATGCATTGAGCTTCTCTAAACTACCTGTAAGGATCAAGTCATCTACATATAGGAACAAAACAAGAAATCCATATTTATCATATAAATATAAAGATTTGGATGTGTTGTAGTCATGGTGAAGTCCAATTTCAACAAGTACTCATCAATCCTCGAGTACCATGCACATGGTGCCTGCTTCAACCCATAAAGTGTCTTCAATTTGCACACATGGGTATTTTACCCATGCACCTTAAAAACCTCACGACTGATTAATGTGTACTTCCTCTTCAATTAGACCATTTAGAAAAGCAATCTTTACATTCATTTGATATAAAGGCAAACCAAAACCCGATGCATTAGAATTTAGAGATGATTACTCTAATAGAAGTATACCTTGAAAATGGAGCAAAAAGTATCCTCATAGTTAACTCCCTCTTTCTAAGTGCATACTCTGGCTACAAATCTGTCTTTGCACTTCTCTTTGCTCCCATTTGTTGCATGCTTAATTTTGTACAACCACTTGGAATCTATCACAGATTTCTCGATTGGTCTTTGCACAATCTCCCATACATCATTCTTTTGGACGGATTTATACTCCTCAACCATGGCATCATACTATACCTGTTCTGCATTAGCCTTCTTAAAGCTAGAAGATTTTTCTTCAATGATAGAAGACATTAGTGCAACGTAAGAAGGATATCTTCTAGGTGGATGACTTACTCGAAAGGTGGAAGGGTGCTCCCACTTGCTTTGCTTCCTTCAATGTTTGGGTAAGCCATCTTGGTTTCTTGGTTGAACTTGAGGCTATGGTGTTCTCTCTCTTCGAACTAGGATCTTGGTGATCTCAATTTGAGTTTGATTTATCCTTTGAATTAGACTTCAGATCAATCCCCTTTTCACCTTCCACAATCTCCGCGGGAGGCTCTTGGGAACTTGAGGACCATCTATCCTCATGAAACTTTACATCCCCACTTACCACAGTTTTCTGCTGCATTGGAATTTAGATAAGCGTTTGATGTTTCACTGTACCCAACAAAAATACCCTTGATGCTTGAGGTTTTAAACTTAGTTCTCTTCTTGTTAAGCACATGAATATAAATAAGACAACTAGATACACGATCGTAAGATACCTCTGGTTTCTCACTAGTAAAGGCTTCTTTTGGTGTCTTGTCCTTTAATGCCCTATGATGACAAAGATTCAAAATTTACATAGGTGTATTGCACATCTCTACTCAAACCCACATGGGCAAATCCAAGTCATGGATCATAGCCTTGCTTGTCTCTCTGATGGACCAATTCTTCCACTCCACAACCCCATTTTGTTGCAGTTGTAAGGTAGTGTTAGCTCCCTTTTGATTCTTGCTTTCTTGCAAAATGCATGAAAGTTCTTGGAGGTGTACTCTCCTACATTTTCAAACGTCAACACTTTGATCTTTTTACCTATTTGATTCTCCATAAGAGATTTAAACTTTTGAAACTTATTGAAGACTTCATCCTTGGTTTTCATAAAGTAAATTCGGGTCTTTTTGGAGGAATCATCAATAAATGAAAGATAATAAGTGTTGCTTGTCAAAGTGTTGAAATTTAAATATAGTTCAGATCTGTAATATTTCTTAAAATACTTCTTGATGATTTATAATTTATTCACAGTGAATACGCAGAGATACATGAACAGAAATAGAATAGAAGCATGCACGATAACATAAGGGTTTTACCCTAGAAAAACCCTCTCAAGCTTGAGGGAAAAAACTAGCAAATGATCTTTCTTATTAGCAAATGAATGAGCTAGGAGCAAATACAAATTTAGCACAACCACATAGGCTTACAACCATGAGAGTTTGTTGTCCAGATCTAGCTTTAAAGCTAGCTCAAATTCTGGTAGAAGTTCGTAGTCCGAAACCTGAAAACAGACTATCCTTGCTGCAAAGATCCCATGAGCAACAAAGCTTCTTTCTTAGCTATGTCTTCAACGAGTATTCAATGTCACTTTGTCAAGCGTTGAGGAGTCTTATTAATAATAATTATTTCTCCATAATTCGCTATGGAGCTCGTCTTCATCACTTGACTTAGATAAGATAACTCGTCTTAGTAACTCAACTTACCAACTCGACTTTACATGCAGACTTGACAACTCATCTTTTTAACTTAACTTACCAACTTGACTTTACATGCAGACTTTGTTAACTTGTCAACTCGACTTTGTTAACTCAACTTACCAACTCGACTTTACATGCAGACTACTTGACAACTCGACTTAACATGCAAACTACTTGACAACTTGACTTTGCTTTGCAACTGAGTTTGCATGACTTGACTTTGACAACTCGAACTTGACAACTCAACTCTTTGTCAACTCGTCTTTGCATGACTCGACTTTTGCAACTCGACTTTTCTACAGTCCCGACTCTTCTTCTTTCTTCCAACAATCACAAGTCTTTCATGGCAACCATGGTCTCACGTGCCATCATAGTAGCTCATCACATATACATCATTTGCATCTCACATATAAGAAAGATCATTTGTCTTAGGATGTGATCATCTGGTTCTCCACTCATGGTCAATTGCTTGGCCTAGGAAAACCTCACACACCACTTTTTCCTACACAAGGCAATACCTTAACACATGAGGTCACTCAGTCTTGTCACAAATAAGACTGATCAACAATATACTCTTGTCTTGGCTTTTGCTTATACAAATCTCACAAGACTTTTTGCCTTGTCTCAAATAAGGCTCTTCTCCAAGTCTCAAGTCAACATACACAAGGCAGTCTTGGAGAATGACTGACTCTACTGCAAACTTTAATACTCCCTCTCAGCGAGGGAGACATTCTCAGCTACACCAAGCTTGTCCTGGAAGTGCACAAATTTTCCAAAGGACAGAGGCTTAGTCAGAATGTTTGTTGTTTGGTCCTCAATACAAATGTACTGTAATTTGATGGAACCTTTTGGACCATGTCTTTGATATAGTGGTATTTCATTTGAATATGCTTAAGACCTGTCATGGAAGATTGGGCTCTCTGTGAGCTTCAAACAACTCTGGTTATCACAATGGATAACTGTTGTTTCTAGCCTCTCTTGAAACAATCTAGACAACAGTTTTCTCAGCCATACTGCTTCTTTGCTTGCAACACTGGCTGCTATATACTATGCTTCTATTGTACTCTGTGGAATTGAACTCTGTTTTCTGTTGGACCAAGATATCATGGTAGAATCTAAGCTGAAACAGTGACCTGGAGTACTCTATCGGTCGATTGAGCTTCCAACCCAATCTGAATCAACATAGCCATGAAGCAACACTCCACCACTAGAAGAGTATTTGAGTCCAAATGCAATGGACCCTCTCAAATACCTGAGCAGATGTTTGGAAACAACCCAATGTCTGTGTCTTGGTTCAGACATGAACTGACTCAAGGCATTCATTGCATTGGCCTTGTATGAATCAGATACATCGAAGATCCAATTAGCTGCATTTACATGGTTGGATCCACCAAGTTTGATCCAGAATCTGACTCATTCAACTTTTTCAGGTTAGATACCATGGGAGTAGACATGGATTTATAATCCAACATACCAAACCTGCGTAGTACATCAACTGTGTACTTTCCTTGAGATAGAAAGATCCCATCTGATCTTTGCCACACTTCCAGACCAAGGAAATAATGCATGAGACCAAGGTCTTTCATTTAAAATTTAGAAGTGAGCTCCCTCTTACACTGGGCTATAAAATGTTCCTCTCCTGTAAGGAACATATCATCAACATATAACACTAATATCAAGGGATGATTTTTCACAACCTTAAAATACAGGTTGGGATCTGCACCACTCTTGGAGAACCTCGAGTTTTGAAGATAACTATCAATTCTCGAATGCCATGCCCTTGGTGCCTGCTTAAGCCCATATAGTTCTTTTCTCAATTTGCACACATGTGATTCTTTCCTGTGAATAACAAATCCCTCTGGCTATTCTATATATACCTCTTCCTCAACTTGACCATTAAGGAATGTTGTTTTAACATCCATCTGGTGAAGTTTCCAACCCAGAACTGAAGCGAGGGATATGATGGTCCTGATGGAAGTGTACCTTGCAACAGGTGCGGATGTTTCATCATAGTCAAAGCCTTCCTTTTGTGAAAAACCACGAGCCACAAATCTCGCTTTGTATTTCTCAATACTTCCATTAGTTGCATGCTTGATCTTGAACAACCATTTGGAGGTGACCACTGATTTTCCTTCTGGCCTGGGAACCACTTCCCACACATCATTCTTCATGATAGATTGATATTCTTCCATCATGGCATCTTTCCATACTTGCTGTTGAGCAACATCCTCAAATGTGGTGGGTTCTGCATTACTAATCTGAGACATCTGTGTCACATAGCCTGCAAACCTTTGAGATCTTTTACTTTCCCTGAATGTACTTGATGCTGAATATGTTATAAATCAACAAGAAATATTACAGATCTGAACTATATTTAAATTTCAACACAAAGAAGCTGATAACATAGGTCCACATACATTTGATTGAATTAGATTAAGAATATCTCTTTATCGATGCTCACTGTTTGGAAAAGTAGTCTTTGTATGCTTGTCGAGTGCATAGCCCTTGCACACCCCTAGCTTCTGGATCTTGAAGTGTGACCAACCTTGCACTATGTCTTCGAGAGTGTAATGCTCCATAGTGCAAGTCACCAAACCTCTTGCGCCAAAGCACCATGTTTCAAAGTACTCGCAAGCAACCTATACATGTCACCTTCTTGCACACCTTTGGCCAAGAATCAATCATCCTTCTGGATACAATCTATTATGATGACTTACTTGTCATCAAACTCAGTCACACACTTGAGTCTCTCATGGCTGAACTGAAAGAAGATTCTTAGTTAAATCAGGAACATGCAAACATCATTCAAGTCAAGAACATCACTTGATGGCATGCAAAAAGAGATAGATCCCATTATAGTAACTGGATATGTGGCATCATCACTCAACTCCACTTGCATGTTAACTTCTTGTTGTTGAAGTTTGTTGAAAGTCTTTTGGTTGAATGCCATGTGTTTGGATGTTACACTACCCACATACCATGCCACACCAGAGATGGTGTTAGTGGAAAGACACAATACCATGGAGAAGGCATTCTTAAGCTTGGATGTTAACTCATCCACTATGGAAGCTTCTGCACTACTTGGAAATTGCTTCCGATGCTTGTTCTTTGCCTTTTTATTCTTAGGACATTGAGATGCATAATGGTCCATATTGTGGCACTTGAAACATTTTACATGACTGAAGTCTTTCTTCCCATGCTTTGATGAACATGAATGTTCCTTGTTCCTTGTGACCCTTCTTGGGTCCTCCCTTCTTTTCTCCTTTCCTCGCCTTGTTGAGGAGGGCTTGGTTGAGGATCTCACTATTTTCGGTTGTGATTGATGCTCTCCTTGTCTCCTCTTGGATGAAAGCATCCCATAATTGCTCAAAGGTAGGCATATGCTCCTGGCCATAGACACTTTGCACAAAGGATTCCAAGGCTCCGAGAATCCATTCATTACGATAGACACCAACTCCTCATTCTCGACCTTCATCTTGATGGCTGCGAGTTGATCATTGATTTGGGTAATCTTCATCAAGTAACTAGACTCCAGTTTTGTGTCACTCATGTGTGTATGAGTGAGTTGATTCTCAAAAAGAAAATTTTGGGACACATTCCCACTTTGATACTTAATGATCATCGCTGCATACATTTCATCAATTGACTTCCCTATGATGTGATATGAATGTAGTAGACAACGAGCTTAAATTTTGTAACAACAATTACTATGTTCTCATTAACACATAAGAAAAATACAATGTTGTCCTCAAGGGACTACAATGGCTTCTCACAAGCCTTAGGCACTCTCTCGATAAAATCACTGTACTCAAGCTCACTATATATAAGCTTAACTAGTGCACCTTTGCTTACTAAGTCGAATATGATAGGAGAGGGAAGAGCAGTTTTTTTTCCAGGTTACAAAGCTTGGGAAAAATCCCCAAGTACTTTCCCTCATTTCAAGGATGGTACCCAGGGTAAACCCTAGAACCTTCAGGTCACAAGGCCGATCAACAACAAGGCTTGAAGCCATTACAACAATATACTCATTATGAGCTCAACATGTCACTGATGAGAATTGAACTTGGTTGGGAAGGATAACAATCAATCCTCCCAACCACTCAAGCTAAACCCAATTGACATGGAGAGGGAGGAGCAGTTACAAAATTAATGGCTAATAATATTTTCATGAAAGGAATCATTTGCCTCAGGCAACAAGGAATCTCTCCTTAAGAGATGCACTGCCTACTTAGCATTTGTAATTCTCGTCATAAATGTGTAAGATGAATATGTCATAACCTTACACTGACCAAAAATAGAAGATGCCAAGTGTCATAAGTGTAAGGAATTTGTCATAGGGGTGTAAGGAATCTATCCCACATAGCACACCCATCCTACAATAAATCCTCTTTAGCTCTCATGTGCCCTTTTCTTAAGAGAACATTTTGGAGTATCCAAAAAAACTAATGAGTGTGGTTGGGCAATAATCCCGTCGGAGATCTAGAGGAAGTGCTTGAAGAAAAAACCAACTTGTGAATTAGATAAGATAAGATAATTTTATTAATGTCCGACTAATAACCACAAAAGTAGGTCAAAGGGACTACTGAGTACAATGATGTCAATACAATGTAGGAGTACCAAAAGGTCTCCTATAAAAGGCGAGATGCATAAAGTAAAGTGCAATAAGTTAGAGTAGTAGAAAGTGAGATCTACGCTGAGACATGAACACTTGGCCTTGAGCTCAGATATCTACGCTGATGATGGGGTGGATCGTAGGAGAAGAAGATCTAAGGACAAGAGGAACTAGAAAGAAGGAAGTAGATTTGTCATGGAACAGATCCATCTCTCCTACCATTTGAGGTCGAATGAAGAAAGCTAAGTATAGTTGGTTGTCTTGAGGGGGCCCTAGTGGGGTGCTTGGATCATCTGCTGCGCTGCTGACTAGTAGAGGTAGTGCACCGACGAGGTTTGGGGGATCTCATCTGTCTTCTGGGAAGGGATCTAGTCTGGCCAGGTCGCTGAAATCTCGTGGGACAAGGTCCCACGAGTCTGCACTGATCTGGAGTCTGGGACCTCACTGGTGTCAGTCTGTCTCTTAGTGCCCCTTCCTGAGGGTAGCACAGGGAAGAAGGAGGTGATCCGCCGAATAGGGTTTGGTCTCGTAGGAGCCTGAAGAGTATGGTCTTGGAGCCTAAGGGCCTCCTGTATGTATAAAGCTAAACACCGCTGATCCGAATACCTGAAGAAGCTCGTAAGGGTCTGAGTCCCCCTGAATAAGCAATGAAACCGCCCCCTTGATCTCATAGTAAATGGGGCACCAAAAGATGAATGATCCAACTCGAAAAACTTATAGGAATTTCCTCATTTAGGGTAGGAGATGTGGGGGGGCATCAAGGGAGATCGATTAGAGAGAGAGGAAAGACATGTATTGAAACAAAAGAAAAACATGGATTAAAACAACAAAAGTCGATCCTTATCTCGATTACACATTAATTTTTGACCATCTACTGGGATCTCCATGTTACATGCTTATAATATTTTTAATAGAGGGATATGACCAAAACAAACAAATCTCATCTTCATTTTGTAAGTCTTGCTTTAACAATTGGTCTATGGAGTATGAACCACTAACACTAGCAAAAATCAAAATTAGGCAGGTTTATAAACTAAAATTATCCATTAGAGTATAGTTTGCAGTAAACCTTAGAAGATATAAGAAAGAATAAACTGTAAAGCTTTAGAATTAAACCCTTGAACATCATAGATACCAAAACATTCACCATGAACAACATAATAATATAGAGAGAAGAACTCTTAAGGTAGGGTAACACCATCAAATTCTCCTTATGGAAGGAATCACTCCACAACCCATGCTTGTTGCAAAACAATACAACCCAACACAACTCCAATACAATGATACTCATGTATGTTTATACTTTCTCATGAGTATTCCTAGGGGTCTTATGGCAACTACCCTTTATTATTATATTCTTTCCTTTTAATTACATAGTGGGCCTATTCCATTATTATGGCCACATTACATTCATTATCCCCTTGGGTATCTTTCTAGGTACTCCATATTATCCTCCCTAGGTGCATTACATTCCATCCCCCTTGGCATGTTTTGTTCTCGAAACATGGGAAGAAGCCATATAATATGACCTACTACTAGGCAATGTAGTCAACTAATACCATGCACGAACATCGATCCATCCTAGTGAAATGTGGACATGGGGTCCAACTGTGGCTTTTCCTTGATCTTGAGTCTGGTTTCTTCTTGGGATCCGTGTCTTTGTTGTGCTACTTTGATATCTCCATGCATTGCTTTTAGTCTTCCATGTGCCTCCATACTGGTTTTCTCTTTGGTTCCATGGTGATCCATAGTAAGTTTGCTAACGCTCATGCCTTGGCTTTGGTGATTTTTGTTTCTGTGTGTGGTGTAGGTGGCAATATACAACAACCTAACTATCGATTCTTCTATCTTTGACTCTTCAACATGTGGTTCCTTAGATTCTTCTTCTTGATTATGTCCTGCCTGTGGCTTCTCTTCAAGTGCTTTTATAGGCTCTTCTTCTGATTCAATCCTAGTCTCTTCATTTGATGTGTCATGAGGTACTGCAATTTATTTCCTTGCAAGTACTTCTTCATGTGCTTTTTTAGGTCCTTCCTGTTTAATAAGAGAAATATCTTGCAATCTGGTTTTCTTTTTCTTGTACCACAACATCAAAAACTTCTTTTGCACATTAATATTAATTGTACCAACCGAGTCCATCCAAGGATATCCCAAAACAATATCCACATCATCCATATCTATAGCATGAAAATCTAAATGCAACACGTATTTATCCATGGTAATCTTCAAAGTTCAAATCTCAAAAAATTTGAATATTTTCATTTTCAACCTATGTACTTTGAATATTCTTTTCGGGTACTTGCAATCTTTTGGCCAAGTTAACATTGATGAAGTTATGCTTGCTACTAGGGTTTATAGCAAAGATATTTTTTCATGTTGAATACATCAATGAACCTGTAATTTGAGGTTGTCACATGAAAATAAATCCCTAGTGCTCTTCTTATCCTTCTTCACAACATGAGACCACTTGTTTAAAATTCATTTTTCATATTCATCATCTGAAATTGCTTTCATCTCTTCATAGTTTAAGTCCATATGAGTCCCACCATATCCGAGCGTCGTCGATTAATCTATAGTATAGATCTATTTTTCAACTTATTGGATATTCGGATTTTGTCCATTTTATGTATTCTTCAATACTAGGACCATTAGATTTTCTTGTAAAATACATCTTTCTTGTGAAAACCCAAAAATAAAACAAGGGATTAAAGAAAATCATTTACTTTTCAATGGAGCCCGTTTATGTAGTTAGGGTTTGAGGCCAAAAATATAAAATGATCACAACTTCGGTTATACTTCTCCGATTGACTATTATGACCCCAATTATGAAATGCCATGGCTTCTTTGGATCTAATGGCACTGGTTTGACTAAAGTCTGTGCACTCTATCAAAAGATATATAATTTGCAAAATTTGTGGTCGTTGCTGGGGTCTTATGCCAACTACCCCTTATTATTATATTCTTTACTTTTAATTACATAATGGGCCTATTCCATTATTATGGCCACATTACATTCATTATCCCCTTGGGTACCTCCCTAGGTACCCATATTATCCTCCTTAGGTACATTACATAATTTTCAATGTGTTGTGTCATTTACTTTCTTCTTTTTTATAGAATTGAAGTCATTTTCATATCATGCCAAGTCCTATGTCCAAAAGATTCCCATTTTTCACTTGTTTTATTGTAACTTGCAAAGTTCCTAAAACATTTTGTTGGTATGATTCTTTCATTTTAATAGTGAAAAAGGAATTTTGTATTAATGGGCCTTTGTTCAAAGTTTTAAACGATTACATAATTTATAGTTTGACTCCACTCTTCATCTTTTGACGAGGTCAAGAGTTTTCTCCTTCTATTATCCACAACTCTACCTTTGCTATGTACACCGTTTTAGTCATCCCACTTATCATGTTTCTTTGCAGTGAGCTTAACATCCCTAGAAGATTCCCTTGGCGTGCAACATGGTCCATTGATCCACACTTACTTTGTTGCTTTGTTGTGGATCCCATGGCTTGTAATGGGGTATGTTTCTTTGTTGTGGATCTCATGGCTTACAATGGGATATGCATTCCACTTTTTTTTAAAAAGTGCTTCCTTTAAACTTCAGAAGCATTACAATTGGCCCGAATATGTCAAGCACCATAAGCAACCCATTCTCATGGGCAAGACAACCCTTGAAGTGTGAATCATTAAATACAAACACTTTTGTTTAGCTAAGTTGTCGCACCTAAGGGGTGGTGGTATTCTTTTGTCCTAATCACCAAGGATTCGCCCCTAGCCTCAACCTCTTATTTGTGCCTCAATGAGGATTAAACCTTCGTGTGTGGCCCGAGGCATTGATCCTTTCATTATTGAACTTCAATCCTATTGAAATTTATTCCACCATTGAATTTACAAGCCCATATTATTAGGACTTGTTCCATAGAGGGAACCATTGGTTTCTATTTGGTCTTACCAAATTGCTACCAAAGCCTTCCATTTATTTTGCTTCCTAAGTAAGGAGTTGTGGCCTTGCATACATACCTTCTTTCCCTGTGTAGGATCTATCAACTTGCGTCTGTTGGCCCTAACCTATCAGGTTATTTGGTTGTGGCTACTCAAAAGCAACATCATCTACTGGCACCTTTTTGTTGCAACATTCACATTCTCATATAACTTTTCCACTTGAAAGTCCTAACTTCTCAGTAAAAGATATGCAAATACTGCCCCATTCTAGTGTCATTTCTCTTTATGCCTTCAATAATGGCTTGGTACTGTACTTTACTTTCGATTGATAAGACACTTTTTAAACTTGCTACCATGCATGAAATACAATTTTTAGACTCAACTGCTAAAAATAAGACTTTCACTTTTTAACTAAAGTAAGTTACAAAATATAATTTACTCTTCAAAAATAGAATTACTTTTTGAAAATATCTCAAACTACTTCTCGCACATTCACACAAAACTTGTGTTGAAGTTCCTATCTGAGCTATAATTCTCAACATTCCTTCTTAGCGAGGAAGGAATTTTGCACCAATCCAAGTTTGTCTATGAATGCCTCAAACTTCCCTTTTGCCAAAGGCTTGGTCAGAATATCAACTACTTGCTGATCTATGGGAATATACTAGAGCTTCACTGCTCCCTTCTGAACCCTGTCTCGTATGAAGTGATATCTAATCTTTATATGTTTGGACCTGTCATGAAACACTAGATTCTCAGAGAGTTTGATACAACTTTGATTATCACAGTAAATGATTGTGGGATCCAATACCCGATCAAACCATTTTGCAAGTAACTTGGAAATCCAGATTGCCTCACAACTCGCTGTACTGGTTGCCATGTATTTTGCCTCTGCTGAGCTAAGTGCCACGAAATATTGCTTTCTATTGAACCAAGATATCATCGCCGATCCTAAGATAAAGCAACATCCTAAGGTTCTCTTCTTGTCTGTTGCATTACTTGCCCAATTTGAGTCTGTATAGCTCGACAACTTCACTTCAATATCTCCAAGATATCTCAAACCATACTCCACTATGCCCCTAAAATACCTAAGCACATGTATTGCTACTACCCAATGCTCCTGCTTTGGCTCTACCATGAACCGACTCAAGGTGTTCACTGCAAAACATATATTTGGCCTGGTGTTGATTAAATATATCAAAGAACCTATCAACTACCTATACAATGTGGGATCCACCAACTCTGAATCTAAGGTTGTCACCTTCTTCAGATTAGCGATCATGGGTGTGGCCATAGGTTTGCAATCCTCCATTCGAAACCTCTTAAGGATTTGAACTGCATACTTACCTTGCCCAAGGAAAATCTCCCTCGATCTTTGCCAAACCTCCAATCCTAAGAAGTAATGCATCATGCCTATGTCCTTCATCTTGAACTCAACTGCCATGTCTTCTTTGCTGCCTGCAATGAGCTTCTCTCCACCTATCAGAAACAAGTCATCTACATACAACACCAAAATGAGCAGATCAGTCTGAATAAATATGTAACATAAGTTAGAATCTGCTTTGCTTTGCAGGTATCCATCGATCCTTGAATACGATTCTTTCGGTGCTTGCTTGAGTCTATACAAGGATTTCTTAAGTCTACACACATGGGTCTCCTTCCCACTTACTTCACAGCCTTGAGGCTGCTCTATGTACACTTCTTCCTCAATGATCCCATGAAGGAAAGTTGTCTTCACATCAATTTGATGTATCCTCCATCCCATAAATGAAACCAAGGGCATAACTGCTATAATAGAAGTGTACCTAGCGACTGGAGCAAATGTCTTCGAGCAAATGTCTCCTCGTAGTCCACTCCCTCTCTCTGGGAGAACCCTCTCGCCAAAAACCTCGCTTTGAACTTCTCAATGTTTCCATTTGCTGCATGCTTGACCTTGTAGAGCCACCTGGAACTCACAACTGACTTCCCCTCCAGTCTTGGCACTATGCCCCAAACATCATTCTTCATGATGGAGGTGTACTCTACCATGGCATCTTGTCATACCTCACCATGACATCTTGCCATACCTGCTAGTCTGCTGGCTCCTTAAAAGTGGAAGGCTAAGAATCTAGAATGCTACTCATTAATGCCATATAGTCTAGAAACTTCTTTGAAGGTTTGCTCTCTATAAATGTGCTCCTAGGAGTCTCAACATGCTCCTGAGCATCCCTCAATGTCTGATTGAACCATCAAGGTTTTTTGACAGAAGTAGAAGGGGCTCCTGTCACCCCTTGTTCACATGAAGGTTGTTGTACTTCCTTGGAAATTATTGGTGACTTTGGTTCAACCTTTGAAGCTTCGTGCTCCTCATCCTCTGCCACTGTCGTAGGTTCATGAGACTTATTGGATGAAAAGTCTTCCTCAAACTTTACATCCTTGCTTACTATTGTCTTCCTCTGCTCTATAATATAGATCCTATAAGACTTTGAAGTCTCATTGTAATCCACAAACAAACCCTTCCTACTGGAGGGCTCCAACTTGGTTCTCTTTTCTACCGTTACATGGATGTAAAATGGACACCCAAGATGCGGAAATGATGCACCTTTGGCTTCGTACCAATGAATGCTTCTTCCTGTGTCTTGTCCTTCAAGATCTTATGAGGACATCAATTCTAGATGTAGACTGTTGTGTTACATGCTTCTGCGCAAAGAAACATGGGCAAATCCCGGTCATGTATCATGGCCTTAGCAACCCTTATGATGGATCGATTCTTCTGCTCTGCAACCCTATTCTGTTGTGGATTGTACATAACTATTAGCTCCCTCTTGATTCTAGCCTCCTTGCAGAAACCTTCGAATTCCTTAGAAGGTATACTCTCCTTAGAAGGCTTTGATTTTCTGTATTCAACTAGAGATTTGAACCCCTGAAACTTGCTAAGACCTTTTCCTTGGTCTTTAAGAAGTAGATCCAAGTCTTGTGAGAGAAATCATCAATAAAGGAAACATAATACATGCTTGTTGTTATTGATGATACTGACATTGGTCCATAAACATTCGAATGTATTAGGTCTAGAATCTCCTTAGACCTATGCTTGTTGCTTGGGAAAGCACCCTTGGCATGCTTGCTATGCATGCACCTTCTGCATACACCACGCCGCTCAATACTAAATTCTGGAAGACCTGTGACTATTTCCCTTAGAATAGGCAACGCCTTGTGATGTAGGTGCTCCATCCTCTTGTGCCACCATTCACACAAGTTGTCATTGTTATGCACCAAGGCTTGAACAAGTTCACCTTGCAACCTGTACAAATTACCTTCTCTAATTCTTATTACCTGAGTTGTATTTGGGCTAGGTTCCTTTAGTCTGATGAGGATTTGTTGGTTCTTGAACTGCACTACGAAGCCCTTATCTTCCATAACTGAAACTAAAAGCAAATTCTTCCTGAGACTTGGTACAAACAACACATCGTCAAAATCTAAAGAATTACTTAACTCAAGTTGGAAGGGAATAGTACCAACTAAGAATTACTTAACTCGAGCTGGAAGGGAATAGTACCAACTCCTGCTACTGGGTACTGGGCATCATC
Organism: Picea sitchensis; assembly: GCA_010110895.2. Lineage (NCBI taxonomy): Eukaryota > Viridiplantae > Streptophyta > Pinopsida > Pinales > Pinaceae > Picea > Picea sitchensis. Next base: position 17,391 of record SNQJ01S0056828.1, on the reverse strand, counting down.
ACCAAACTCAACTTGTACTCTTGAGTCCTGCTTCTTCAGACTAGAAAACAACGCTCGAGCATATGTCATATGTCGAGATGCCCCATCGTCCACATACCATGCATTCCTCGGAATCGTGTTGGTAGAAAGGCAATGTAACGTTCCCCAGCCCAATTGAGGTCCATTACGTGCAAAATTACACAAATTAAACTTTTTCTGCTAATTAATTTCCTGTTGTTTACTAGCTATGGATTACGCACAGATTTAACTATTGTCTATTACCATTAATTAAATGTATCTACAACATGCTAAAAAGAACATGAATGCAGTTTAAATAACTCAACACAACAACATATAAATCCTTATTAAACATAGAGTGAATGCACAACAATTAAACTCATAATGCAACACAAAAACAAGATAAAACACTTATCTTTTAAAATAGTTGTGCTACCAGCTGCTTGGGATGGATGTTTCACCCAACCATAGACTTGTTTTTCCAGATCTCAACAACAAGTCACCCCCGAGCTAGGGATAGAAATCCACAAAAGAGGGTGGTCTCTCAGTGTCCAATCACAACTCATAAAATCTCACAACCCACTGACATTCTCCTACAACTATCCCGATTTTTCGCTAGCTCTCTTTCTCTTGACCTGTCCAACCCAAAGAATGTACCCCTTCACTGCTCTCAGTCCATCGGGCGTCCCATTCATTTATCAGGTCTCTTTGGCATAGGTAACCAAGAATCTCTCTACTGGGAAACTCAAGGGAGCTCACTGCTAGGAAACTACCAAGAAAACAACAACAATCACTTCCTGTTACAGTGCAACTCACACTGGAGTTCACTCTCCAGACTTGACAACTTGGCTCTTCAATCTTCTGCTCCAAATACGCTCTTGAAACGCTCCAGCATGCTCCAGAATTTTACCTTCCATATTTGCTCTAGCTCCATTGCTCTTCTTTTCTGTTCATGCAAAACATGATTGTCCAAAAATTGTTGTAATTGCCCGTACAAATTTCCTTTGTTTTCTCCAAATAAGTTGATCCCACACTCCCTAATGTTGATTGTACTTCAACCCCATGCTCCCAATAACTACGAGATATGACTTTTCACACCCACCTTCTTACATGTATTCAATGATTGGCTTTGAGATTCAGGAACACTCAATCAGAAAATTAGAAGGCTCATATACCAATAGTAATTTTAGGAAGTGGGTTGAATTAATAGACGTGGGTAATTCCCCCTTGGACTCCTCTCTTAGACATTCTCTTAGACCCTCCCCTCTCTTGTGGATTAAGCAACCCCCATCTCTTTCCATGTCCCCTAGCAGCTGTTATACCATTTTATTTTTTTAAATTCAGAAATACTAATCTCATATTACATTGCTTTGGCTGTAGCCACACATTATATCTACATTAAGCATTAATTAAACTAGGAATTATAGTGGGGACATGACAGGCAAGATACCAATGAGAAATCCTTCTTGAACTTGGCAACAAATTCTTTCATCTGAGTTTCTGCAGAGGCTTCTACTTTCATTTGTTGCTGCTTCCCTTTACCCTTCTTCTTATCTAGACACTGTGATGCATAATGATCATGCTTATGACAACTAAAGCACTTGATTTTACTCAAGTCTGTCTTTCTTGGTTGTGAGGTTGACTCCTCACTCTTTCCCTTACCCTTGCTAGGTGTTTTACCTCTGCCCTTATTTGACTAACCAAATAGAGCTAGGTTCTCGTCACCATCCTTCTTGCCGGCCTTTGACTCCATCTTAGGTGTTTTACCTCTGCCCTTATTTGATTGACCAAATAGAGCTAGGTTCTCATCACCATCCTTCTTGTTGGCCTTTGACTCCATTTTAGTCTCCTTCTGGATCCAGTCATACCAAAGCTTCTCAAAGTTAAGTAGGTTCAACCAAGTGCAAATACTTTTGACAAATGGCTCTCATGAAGTTGTGAATCTATTCAATGCCATGTTCACTAGCTTTGCATCTACAACCTTCTCCCCAACTACTGTAAGTTGATCACGAATCTGTGTGATCTTCATAAGGTCACTGGTGATTGTGTCTGATCTGGTCATCACTATGGATTTGAGTTTGTTGCACAATATCATCTTCCTGTTTATGTTTTGACTCTGGTAGAGACTAACCAGGGCTTTGAACATATCCTTTGTCTTCTTCTCGGATACATGAAGGATCAGATGATCCTTTATGGCATCCAAGATCATTCGCTTGGCCTTCACTTCTCTCTTGTTATGAGCTACCAACTCTCACGAATCTGTAAGCGGAGTAGCAACGTTCTTCATAATATCCCAGTGATCATTCTCTTATAGTAAGAGTGTAACCCTCACCTTCCATGATAGGAAATTCGAGGCACCATCCAATCTATCCTCAAACTGAGACATGTTGTTGCCATCTCTGAGATCTATTGCACAAACTCCGAAATCTAAAAATAAAACTTTGAAGCCCTCTCATTGCTGGTCCTTCTCCCTTGTTTTTGATTTATTGAAGCAAATCCTAGAGAATCTCAATCAGAGAAATAAGCTTTGATACCATGTGAAAATCCCAAGCCCTAGGTAACTAAAGTCCTTATGATCTCAATTAAACAAGTAGATTGCTGAATTTAATTAATGCAGAAATAAATTTCAGACCATAGCATTAATCACTCAATAGTTGGAAATCAAATAGCGGGAGCATAAATAATTTCACACATACAAAGGTAATTGCTTATTTGAAACTAGCTTTTCATTGCCTCGAAAAACTTACAAGGAAACCTCCATAAGCTGACCCAAAAACAACATTGCACGAATACCAAAAAACACCTTGAATTCAGCGGAACAACCTGTTGGGAGAGTATGGTCTGTTGTACGACTGTACAATTTTGTCCATATGACTGTACCAATCCGTACGGTCCTATCCATACAATTGTATGAAACTGTTCCATATTCTATATGAAATTGTGCGGATCTTTGTACGGGACTGCTTGCTGCCTGGAAATGCCTCTTTTCTGGCTACTTGCTCTCTCTCCTTCTCTTTGTTGCTCAACCTTCTCAACTGCTCAAGTGTTCTTGTGTCTTTGACCTCTCTATCGTCTTTGTAGTTTTAGCTGAGACCAAAACACCAATCTATTTTTGAGATTTACTCATAGTCTAAGTCATGCATGCATGAAATACACTTTTTAGATTCCACTGCTAAAAGTAAGATTTTCACTTTTTAACTAAAGTGAATTACAAAATAGAATTTACTTTTCAAAAATAGAATTATGTTTTGAAAATTACCTTTCGAAAATATCTTGAACTACTTTTTGCACGTTCACACGAAACCTGTGCCAAAGGTCTTGTCTGAGTTATAATTTTCAATAGTTTCTTCACAATCTTATCTAAGATCACATAGATGAATCTAATTTTCTCAAAAAGCCACATCATATTTGATGTCCCTTGAATTTGGTTTTAGAGGATCTAATGGATTCTAGGTTGAGGATTTTTTGAATTCATTTGACCAACCAAATATTATGGTTTCCTTCTTTTATCACTTTAGGTATTCTAATCTTAGTGGCTTCACTTCTTTAACAAAGTTTTTAGCCTCAATAAGCTTGTTAGAGGGTTCTCCTTGTTTGTACATAAAAATGGACTTCTCCTTTTGAATTATGCTTAAACCTTCATATCTAGCCCATCCAAGGATAGTCTTGGATGCTTTGTCAAAAGCAGCCTTCACGTTGTCTTCCTAAAGGGGAGACCATGTCTTGGATGCTGGCTTATGATAGTCTTTTTAGTTTGATCCATATCTATATAGATATTGTTTTGTTCAAGCTACCAAGCTTTGATTAGATTTTTTTTTGGGTTGATTGTGTTGATGATTACAACTGCGTGAGACATCCTCCAGGACACAGACTGAGTAAGATGACCTGAGAGAAAGCCCATGAGTTGGGTGTGCCCATGAGCTGGGTGTGTGGTTCCTCTCTGAGACAGAGAAGGAACATTGTGTGCCCCTGTGTGGGGTGAGGAAGCCCATGAGTTGGTGTGTGGTTCCTCTCTGAGACGAAGATGGAATGTTGTGTACCCCTGTGAGGGGTGAAGGAGCCCATGTGATGGGTTTACTGTTCTCCTCTGTTTAGAGGTGAGATGATACTCCAGATGATTCTCTCGTGTAACGTAGTGAAAAAGAAGATCTGCTGAGTTGGACGTGCTTGTGGCTGAGCACAGGTGAACGTGTGGAAAAGCCCATGAGTTGGGTGCATCTTTCTAAGACAAAGATGAAACGATGTATTAGCCTCCTCTGTGCAGAGAGTTGAGATGATACTCCAGATGATTCTCCCGTGTAACACAGTGAGAAAGAAGATCTGCTGAGTTGGACGTGCCTGTGGCTGAGCACAGGTGAACATGATCCTAGTGGCTGAGCACTAGTGAGTGTGGTTCTCTTGTGAGACACAGTGAGATAGAGATGTGGACATCCTTGTGGCTGAGCACTAGCGGGTGTATGAGATCCCTTGCTATATTGTCCAAGAGTCAGACTTACCTGTAATCCTATTTGTGATGAAAAGGGTACATGTTGGCCCCACCATAATGTAAAAGATAATATGGTAATTATTAATTATATTTTGAGTTATTGAGGTCGGCCCTATTGTGCTAATAAACACATCATTTGATGTGATAAGTCTTATATAAATAAAGGTGAATCCCCATTGAGGAAACACACTTAACATTGTGTCATCTCATGATTTCAGAAGTTGTGGTCTGAAATTATGAGAATTACAACACCCTCTTGTGTGCTAGATTTTGTGATGGTGTGGGAGGTCTTTCTCTTGAAGAATATAGCAAAGGATTGGCTGGGTTTTCTTCCCTTGTTGAGAAGGGTTTCCCAGGATACTTCTTGTGTTCTTGTGCATGGTTATTCTTCTTGTGATCTTGGTTTTCTGCAGTAGTTATGGTTCAAGTAAAAAGATAAACAAAAAATTTAATTAAATGCATGAGCCATAACTCATTGAAAATTCAACAGATACGAGCTTCTACAATGCATTGTTAGGGCAATGTTGTAATGTAGGTAATTTTGATGTCAACCAATGAGTGTTATCCACGTTAAAATTGTTTTAATTCAAAATCCTAGTATTAGGGTGATATTATAACATGGGTAATGATGACATAAATGGATGACATCAACCAATCACAATGTTAATTTTTTAATTTTTTTTAAACAATAGGGCATGCAACATGGGTATTGGTGTATCATGCTATCTTGTTAGAAAGAAGAAATGTATGCATGGCTTGTGCAACCAACATACCTTGCATCTATTAAATACCAATAGTCCCCCTTGGCGATTGGCAAATTGAGATGATCGCATTACTGTGTTAAATTTATTTTGCAAAAGCCTTTTTGATCCCTCTTGGTGCTTAATAGATCCGGGTTTGACATGGTATGGATTAAATTTATTTTGCAAAATCCCTTTTGATCCCTCTTGGTGCTTGATATATCTAGGTTTGAGTTAAATGCTTCCTTTAACTTTTATTTAAAAACAAAATGTTATGTACATGCATTTTATACGAAAAGTGGGTTGTGCGTGCAACCTCTACAAGCAAAAACTAGAAGCTGTGCCCAAGGGGCTTGTAGAAAAAGAGTCTAGACTCTAAACCTTAAAATGCACAAGAAGTCCAAAATCATCTGGTGTAGGCCAAGAAATCAAGGAGTTAAAGACAAGTACATTGGCTAGTTGGTCACAATAAAGACATCCATAAATTCAATTTGTAGCAATGGAAACTTGATCTAGAGGCGGGTCACTGTCATTAGGTTTGGGTTTCCACCTAGTGAATGGTGGATCATCAATAGGTTGGGTGGTATCCCATCCATCCTCTTCTTGATGCTTTAGTCACTTCTCCATCGAAATAGCTAAGTCCAACCTAGATAACTTGTTGTTCAATGGTTGAGGAGGAGGTAGGTGACTGTGGTTCTCATGACTTTGACTCAGATGTTCATTTTGCTCTTGAACTTGGTGGTCTACCCTTTGACATGGCTTGCTATCAGATCAATGCAAATGGGCCAAGCTAGGAGGAGAGTGAACTTCCATGGGGACTTGACTCATAGTGCATGTGGCAGACGCTCAATATTCCATTAGTGGTTGTAGATGCTCCAACTTCGGTTCACCTTCTCAATCTGGACCTGGATGTGCAAGTGTAGATTTGCACATATTAGGGCTACACTTGGAGGATATCTCGTTCAAGATGCACATCTTGGACACGATCATCATGGCCATTGTCCTTTATGGTTCTAAGGTCCGGAGACCTAGTTTGCCGAGAGTTGACTAGGTTAGGACCAAGAGAGTCCAAATCCCCCTGCTACTGTAACGTGTGATTTGTTGCAAATGGATAGTTGGTCACAACATCATTTTATGTTGAGTTTGGTGCACATCCTTTACGCCTCAAGTCATCCATTGGAAACAAATAGCTGCTCATAACATCATTTAGATTGAGTTTGGTGTACCTCATTTATGCAACACTATTTTCAAATTGGTCTCCTTGCTCCACAGAGTATGTTAATTATCTTGAAAAATCAGAACCCAGTTGCATATTTTTAATTAAATAAGGAACATAACTGAACTGTAACTAAACTGTAAATTAAAAATTGAACATGCTGATTTTTCTTAACACTAAAATGTAGCAGAAAGTAAACACATAAAGACACAAGCATTCACATAGAAAATACTCAGTGATTTTTGGTCGAATGACCCTGGAAAAACCCTTCTAGGAAAACCGGTCTTCTACTTGGTGATTTCTTCTATTTCAACAAAGGGTATCTTTAGAAATTATTACATTTGTTGTTATAAAATGTTCCTGAGGCAAAATCTCTGCCTTCAACAACCTCTTAGCCCTCACACCTCCTCCAATTCCTCACGACCTAGCTGCTGGGTGTGCCGTACGACCCGTACGGCCTTGCTGTACGACCCAGGTCACGGCCTAGCTGCTGGGTGCGTTGTATGACCTATACGACCTTTTGGTACAACCCAGATCTGGCTGACTTTACTGCTGGGTGCTGTGGAGTGCCTGGCTGAGTAGAAATGGAGACCGTACGACCTCTTCCTTTGCTGCTGAAGTCTCCTTTGTTGCTGAAACTTGCTCTCACTGCTATAGTGCTTCCTCACCAAGTCGACTTGTGCACAAATGAGCCCAAAACCCTATTTCTTCCTTGGCAATTCGATTTGGGCCCACCAATCATCTCAATGGCTGAGATTAGATCTGAATGGAGGGCTCAGATCGAATGCCTTATGACTATAGGAAAAATATAATTTTTCCCAAGTCATCTAAGTCATGAAAGGGGTAAATTAAATTGGCCCCCTCTTTGCGGGTCCCCTGCCAGATTTGGTGCACGTCCAAATCTAGCGAACCCTTTTCTCTCTAACTCCAATTCTAACACTCCCTCTTAGAGAGGAAGGTGTTATGCACTGCACCAAGTTTATCTCTGAAGTAGACAAAGCTTGACCTTGGCAATGCTTGGGTCAACATATCTGCTGTCTGCTCTCCTGTTGGTAAGTATTGGAGTTTTATTTTTGCTTGCTGAACACAGTCTCTGATGTGATGGTACCTGATCTCAATGTGTTTGGAGTGGTCATGAAACACTAGATTTTCAGAGAGCTTAATGCAACTCTGATTGTCACAATGTATGACTGTAGGCTCCAATCCCTGACCAAAAAGTCCCACAAGTAGCTTTCTCAACCAAATAGCCTCGCAGGAATCCAAGCTGGCAGCCATATACTTGGCCTCAGCTGAGCTCAGTGCAACTGATTTTTGCTTCCTGTTGAACCATGAAACAACGACTGACCTAACACTGAAAGCACACCTTGAAGTGCTTTTCCGATCAATAGAACCCCCTATCCAATCAACATTGGTGAAGCCCTGAAGCCTCACACAATCAACCTTCTTGCACCACAATCCATAATTTGTTGTGCCTTGAAGATATTGCAACACATGTTTAGCAGCAACCCAATGTAGCCTGGTGGGCTCTACCATAAATTGACTTAACTGGTTGACTGCAAAACATGTGTTGGGCCGTGTGTTAATGAGATACATCAACGACCCTATAAGCTTCCTGTACAAAGTGGCATCGACCCTCTCGGCTCTACTAGAGTCCACCTTCTTCTAGTTGGTGAGTAGAGGAGTGTCCATGGCCCTGCACTCCTGCATGTGAAATATCCTAAGAATCTGCTCTGCATATTTGCCCCGTCCCAAGAAGATCTCACCATCACCCTGCCAAACCTCCAATCCAAGGAAATAGTGCATCAGCCCTAAATCCTTCATCTCAAACTCACGTGAAAGGTCTTCCTTGCAGTCTTGGATCAAGCTGTCTGCTCTTGTCAGTATCAAGTCGTCTACATAGAGCACAAGAATGAGTGGCTGTCCCTCAACGACAATGTGGCAGAGGTTTGGATCTGCTTCACTCTTGGTAAAGCACAATCTGAGAAGGTAGCTGTCAATGCGGGCGTACCAAGCCCTCAATGCCTACTTGAGCCCATAAAGAGCTCTCTTCAACCTGCAAACATGCGTGTCTCTGCTGAAAGTCTCAAACCCCTCAGGCTGCTCCACATAAATCTCCTCCTCAACCACTTCGTTAAGGAAGGCGGTTTTAACGTCCATCTGGTGGACTTTCCACCCCATATGTGCTGAGATAGCCAATATCACTTTGACAGACGAATACCGAGCAACATGTGCAAATGTCTCATCATAGTCGATCTCTTCGACTTGTGAGAACCCCTTGGCCACAAATCTAGCCTTGCATTTTTCCATACTCCCATCAACTCCCTGCTTGATCTTATAAACCCAACGTGAGCCAACCACAGATTTGCCCTTTGGTTTGGGCACTATCTTCCACACGTCATTGTGCATGATAGAGGAATATTCCTCTGCGATGGCATCTTGCCAAACCTGCTAGGAAGCTGCATCCTTACAGGAAGAAGGCTCTGAGTCTATCAACTCAGTCATAAGTGCCAAACAACCTGTATACTTCTCTGGGGGTTTGCTCTGTCTGAATGTAGAGGTGGGATGCTCAACTCTCTCCTGAGCCTCTCTGATCAACTGATCTGCCCACTTGGCTCGTCTTCTCCCTGAACTGGGAGTTACTGGTCACGTGGGCTCCACATGCTCCTCTCTCTCCTCCTCAATCTTCTCCTCATCATGCTGCTCGACCTGTCTCACTGCTGGCTCAGTAGGTGTCTGAGGGGTTGGTCGAGTCCCCTGCTCCTCATCCTCTGCTGATGTCTGCTCATGCTCCAAGGACTTCTTGAGAAGCCCTACCCTCCTCAAACCTAGCATCACGCCTGATCATTGTCCTCCTGAGTGTCGACACATACACCCTGTATGCCTTGGCTGTCTCGCTGTAGCCTACAAATATTCTCTTCACTGTCGTGGGTCCCAACTTCTTCTTTCTCTTCGAAGGTACATGACAATGGACCAAACTACCAAAGATCCTGAAATGAGAAACATTAGGGTTCTTGCCTGTGAAGGCCTCCTCCGGTGTAGCCCTGCCTAGCACCTTGTGCAGACTCCTATTCTGTAAGAACACTGCAGTGTTGCATGCCTCGGCCCAGAGAAACATGGGCAGCCCCTAGTCATTTAACATGGCCTTAGCAACACCCACTATGATGCGGTTCTTGCGCTCAACGACCCCATTTTGCTGAGGATTATGAGGTGCCGCGAGCTCTCTCTTGATGCCCTCCTTGGCACACAAGTCCTTGAAGGCGTTGGAGATGTACTCCCCTCCGTTATCTGACTTCAAGGCCTTTATCTTCTTGCTGGTCTGATTCTCAACGACGGCCTTGAACTCTACAAACGTGGACAACACTTCATCTTTGTTTTTCATAAAAAATATCCAAGTTTTACGAGAATTGTCATCAATAAAAATAACATAATACCTGAATCCACGAAGGGATGGAGAAGAGAATGGTCCACAAACGTTCGAGTGAATCAACTCAAATATGTCCTTGGCTTTGTCATCTTTGTTGGGATAGGAAGTCTTGGCATACTTGCCAAGGGTGCAACCTTTGCACACCTCATGACGATCCACGCTGCATGGTGGCAGTCCTGTGGCTATCTCCCCCAAAATCTTCAACGCCTTGTGGTGTAAATGACCCATGTGCCTATGCTACATCTCTACTAGCTCATGACCTTGCTGGCTGTCCCTTTTGCTGTTCAAAGCTGCATCAGCCCCAAACTGTAATTTGTAGAGGGTTTTCTCTTGAACTCCAATCTGCACTACTGTCTTGGAGTTGGGAGGCTTCAAGGGAACCTTCCTTCTGCGGAAAAACACCTCATAACCCAGGTCTTCAAGCACTGAAATTGACACCAGATTTTTCTTCAACACTGGTACATAGAGAACATCTTTGAGATAGAGAGGTTTTCCAGACTCCCTCTCAAACTTGACAACACCTACACCTTTGGCTTGGTACTTACCATCATCTCCCATCTCAATATCGAACTGCATGTCCTTCTCTATTAGCTGGGCTGAAATAATTTCTGTTCCCGGTCATATGGCATGAAGCCACACTATCAATATACCAGGTGCTACTGGTCACAGAGTTGGCCATACATGCAATAACTGAGAAGTCCTCCTCAAAACGAGATGAGAACTCCTCTATTTCTGCTGAAGTTGCAATCTGGCCCTTCTTGCGTTGAGGGCATTTAGTGGCATAGTGCCCAAACTGATGGCACTGAAAACACTTCACTTTGCTGAGGTCTTTCTTGGGTTTTCCTTGTCCTCTTGAGCTGGACTCGGCCCCCCCTGAGCCCTTCTAACCCTTGGTTTTGCCCCCTTTACTAGCCAGGGCAAAATTTTCTTCATCAACTTCTTGTTTTACATGAGACCCAGATCTGGTCTGCTTTCTAATCTCCTCCTGCATGCAGTCACTCCATAGCCGCTCCCAATCTGGAAGCTTTTCTCTGCCACTGATTGTTGCTATGAAGTTTTCCCATGACTTGGGAAACCCCAATAATGCAAAATTGACCATATCTTTGTCTGGGACTATTTCCCCCACCCCTGCAAGCTCATCCTTGACTTGAGTAAATTTGGTGAGGTAGGAAACCATTCAGACTTCACCATCTTGATATTTCTCAGCTTGTCTCTGAGCACAAGCTTCCTTGCTTCACTCCTACCCTGGTACAACCCTATGATGGTTGTCCTCACCTCCTTTGCTGTCTTTTTGCCTGCAAGGTGAGGTATAATGTGGTCCTTGACTCCCTCATGGATAATCCTTTTGGCCTTAGCGACCTTCTTGTTGTGCTCGGCCAACTGTTGAGGATCTGCTGGAGTGGTTGGTGGATTGTCCACAAATTCCCAGACTCCTTGCTCCTGAAGGACAACTCTTATTCTTTCTCTCCAAGAGCATAAATTTGAGGCCCCATCAAGACGGTCCTCAAATCTTAGTCCCACGAATGCCATTCTGCTGTTCAAAGACTTAGGCCCTAGCTCGCCTTGCCAGAGACCCTAGCGCACCAGTTGGGTCGAGCTCTTGGTGGCTGCAAAACCTGTTCTTGAAGGCTGAAACAAAGAATGCTGGTCTTCAATTAGAGGCTAAGCTCTGATACCATGTTAATTCTCTTGAAAAATCAGAACCCAGTTGCAGATTTTTAATTAAACAAGGAACACAACTGAACTGTAAATTAAAAACTGAACATGCTGATTTATGCAGTGGAAAGTAAACACCTAAAGACACAAGCATTCACACAGAAGATACTCGTGATTTTTGGTCAAATGACCTCGGAAAACCCAACTGGGAAAACCGATCTTCTGCTTGGTGATTTCTTCTATTTCAGCAAAGGATATCTTTAGAAATTATTACATCTGCTGTTAGAAAATTTTCTTGAGGAAAAATCTTTGCCTTCAACAACCTCTCAGCCCTCACACCTCCTCCAACTCCTCATGGCCTAGCTCCTGGGTGCGCCTTACGGCCTGTACGACCCAGGTCGTGTGGCCTAGCTGTTGGCCGCGTTGTAGGACCTGTACGACCTTCTGGTACAGCCCATATCTAATTGACTTTGCTGTTGGGTGCTGTGGAGAGGCTAGCTAAGTAGAAATGGAGGCTGTACGACCTCTTCCTCTTCTGCTGTAGTCTCCTCTGTTCCTGAAACCTGCTCTCACTGCTGTAGCTGCTTCCTCACCAAGTCAACTTGTGCACAAATGAGCCCAAAACCCTATTTCTTCCTTGGAAATTCGATTTGGGTCCACCAATCATCTCAATGGCTGAGATTAAGATCTGAATGGAGGGCTCAGATCGAATGTCTTATGACTATAGGAAAAATATAATTTTTCCTAAGTCATCTAAGTCATGAAAGCGGTAAATTAAATTGGGCCCCTCTTTGTGGGTCCCCTTCCAGATTTGGTGCACCTCCAAATCGAGCGAACCCTTTCCTCTCTAACTCCAATTCTAACAGAGTATCTAGGTGACTTGGTGTCGGAATGAGAGCATTACCCTTTCCTAGAACTTTGCACCTCCAAGGGATTGTTTGTGCTTTTGCAAGTGCCCCCCTTGGATGATGTTGGTTTCTTGAGATTGTCTTTGGCATTTTTATTGATTGCCTTCCTCCTTTCAAGTATTCTTTTGATGCACTTGGTAACTTCCTGCCCTCCGAACACGTGTTAAATAAGGTAAAGAGAGAGGACATTTATGGATAGTACATAAAGGTCACCTGGATTGACCATCCCAAGAACCTTGGACCTAAGTTGGTTTTCTATTTTGAAGCACTTCATGTAGTTGAGGGATGGCCTTATTATTAGACCCAATTATACTCTTAAGCACTAGATCCATAGCCTCAAGATTCCCCTAAGCCATTGTAGAGTTTGTTCACATTGGCTTTTGGGTTGAGACCAACCCTCACATTATGAGGCGCATGATGTCACACACCCACTACGCAAATCAAACTTTTTCGTTGATTTCTCAACAATGAGAATCCCCGAAGCTTGAAACAACGAAACGCCCAACCCCGACGGGGCTAGCGAGGGGCAAGTTTCTCTCTTGGGGTCTTGTCTACGTGACCCTATACGGTGTCCACACACTTAAGCCAACCAAGAGCTTATCGGCTTTTCGCGATTCGGGGAATCGCGATACACGACTTCTACCTTTCCCCATTCAAATCCCCGAAACTTCCGAGGTCTCCAAAGTTTCCCTCCAAAGGGAGATCGACGACCGTAAGCCTCCCTTGATCCAACGACATGGATCCTTTCGGGGTTTCGGTACTCGGGAGTTCGAAGTGCAACGACTCCAAGACTCTTCGTCATTCAAATCTCTGAATTCCGATATGGGAAGTGATGCAGTCGCACTCCCAAGCACGTCCGCTCACAGGTCACAGGATCGTTCAATTAGTTCATGAGCCGAAGCGGCTCATTGGATTCCCTGCTGGAATCTCTGTCAAAACCCGATCCACAGGTCCTTCTCTCCCTGTCACGACCTTTGCATACGACCGCTACTCTTTCCACAACGGGAAATGCATATACTTTCGGGTTTCGGGGTTTCGTGATCCCCGATGTCAAGAGTTCCCTATTCTCTTGAATCCCCGATTTTCGATGAGCTAACTCACCGATATGGTCCCATAGGTGTTAGCCCTCCTGGCTAAACTCCTGACCCAGGCGACCACTTTCTCACAAGACCGCAGCCTTATCTCCTGTCGGGTTTTCGGACTTTCCAATGCCGAAATGTACTCGTCCTCAGGATTCGCGACCCGCCGAATCCCGATATGCCGATATGATGACAGCTGGCCCTACAATGGACGCTTTTCACTTGGTCGGGATTCCGGGCTTCGCAATTCCGAAGTGTATGGACTTCTTGTCCACGGGATTCCTGATTTTCCCGATGGATAACTCTCCTTTCGGGACTTTCACCGAATGCTCCGATTGCCGCCACGCGTCCTCCTAAGATAGACGGTCCTGATTGCTTCTCGCTATTTCGGAGTTTCCGCTGCTGAAATACTCCGGCATCTTGTCCCTTCGATCTTCGAAATGCCGACGGGCTCCCGATCTTGCCCACGTGTCCTCCTATGATGGACGACTCAGATTGATTCCGGAATTTTCACTACGAAAATTCCCGATCTCATGTCATCGTGACTCCCGATTTCACGAATGCCGATATCCCGATGGCCACGCCTCTCGTCGCGACTTTCAACCTCCTGTTCACCAGGGCTTAACCCTCATGCATCTCTTAACAGATCCAACGGCTGTCGGGTTTTTCTAGCTAAGATCTAACGACTCAGGTCTGTCCCACGTCGCGCACTCTCCCACTCCTTCATGGATGTGGAAAAATCAACGGTCCAGATGTTCTCATGGACCTTGAGGGTCTACGATCCCGATTACCTCGCTATTCACGAAGATAGAGGAAAAGGGGCAAGGTATGCAACGCCCTTGTTTTCTTTCGTCAATCTAACGGTCGTGAATGGCCATGGATCTTCCGACGGGATCTCGTCCGTCGATCGATACTTATCCCTACGCTGCTACTTCGGGATTTTTAAAAGGGTCATTCCTCCTCGTGCAGGGTTGATAAGACTTGCACATTCAAGTCCTTTTTCCAGGTTCTTGGTAAACCTTTCCAAGGAGGGAATCTCTGTGAAGAGATCTATTCCGGGGCATTCCGGGAGACAGATAAGGGGAAACAAATTCTCGAGAATGGACTGGAAGTCTGACTTGGTTCGACTTATGCATAATTAAATTCATTTATCAACATAAGCCATGCGTGGTTTTTCTGTTATAAGCATATACAACTACTAGTACTGATCAAAATACCACACAGACATTCTTATAATGAAAACATTCACAGTTTCACAGCTTATGAGCATAATTATCAAAATACATATATTTCAAGGAGCCAGAGGCAAAACACTTATCAGAAATAACACCAGAAGTGAGTGCAACTGCTGAGAGGGGTGCTCGTTTCCACCCAATCGTAGGCTTAGCGACTCCTAGCGGATTTACCACTAGCAACCCCCGAGCTGAGATCACGATGCTGTGAGACTGCGTCTCTGTTTACCAGTGACCAGGATCGAAGGTTGCAATCCTTCCTCTCTGCTATCACTCAGTCTGCATATCGCCAGAGTTCTCCCCTCGCGTCTGCCCCCCAACCGCTTCTACCCCACGCCTTCTCCTCTTGCGAGGTTGCGTGTGGCGCGATTTCCCTCGCGCTGGTCAGTCATGATGGCTCTACGGATAGGTGGTTCACCTCCCCATCCCTCATTAAGCCATCTACCTACCAGCCTGCGAGACATTTAATTCGGGGCCAGCGAGCCGCTTTTGGTTCTCCGGGCCAGTGGAGTCCAAATAAGGTATTAATTCTCGGTGGAAGTTAACGCCACCTTTCCAGGTGCCTTCCACCGCCATCGTGGTCTCTTTTTCTGCACATCCCCTCTCAGCAGTCCTGCAATAAAATTCATATTGTTATTCACATTCATTGACCTTTTCCTCAAGATCCATTTACATCACATATTCACATTTATGAGTTTGCCATAGTTCTTGGCCAGTCCAGTTATTTTTACAAATTGGGGGAAACAGGGTGTTACAATTCCCTCCCCCTTAAAAGGAACATCGTCCTCGATGTTCTTATCTACTAACATGAATTGCATGTACAGAAGTAAACAAAATCGGATATGCCTGTCTCATGGCATCCTCCATTTCCCATGTAG
>SNQJ01S0056827.1:42597-70253 GCA_010110895.2 Picea sitchensis | reverse complement strand
GGTGACTGTGGAGGGGAAAGTCTTCACGGTACCTGGAATCGACATTGATCAAACTCACTCGGGCTCCTTGGAGGGTATACCCACGATTATGTGTGGGAGCTTGCACCAGGGTGTAAGTCTGTTAAGCAGGTCGTCAACGTAAATTTTCCATCCTAGCCCCGCCCCTTCTCGTCTCGTTGTTGCGACGTTGGATTTCATCACCAACTAGTGGCTTCGATATTAGAAGGTATTGTTTGCTTGGTGATTGCTTCTATATTTTTGTTTACTAGTGTGTGTTGTTTGTTTCTCGTAGTTGACCATAGGATTTTTCGTTGGGGAGTTTGTTACTTGTTTACAATTGCTCCCCCGCGACGTTCACGTAGGATGCAAGGTTTGTCTCCGGAACATTCGGAAACTTCACAACCTTTGCATACAGCAACACCTGAGGGTACCCATGAGGGATATCCTCGTCTGGGTGACATTCCCCTTATTACTCTACCACACGTGGACATCAGTGACGTCCCAGAAGTTTTTACACCACCTCCATAAGTAGAACCCACTGATCCTCTTACTGATTTTCGAATTACCAATACTATAGAGGACTACCACATTCGTCATGGTGAACGACCTCTTGGGCGATTTAATCCTTCTGAAGAAACTCTTGTTACCTCCTCTGAATCAACCGCTAGGCCTTCTCACGGTGTAGTAGGCCAAGATCCTTTTTGGTTGGGTGATTTCCGACGAGTCTTGTTTGGTACTGAATCAACCCCTGTTTACGAAATCAACCCTCATGTGTCTCCTGAACCAAAAACTACACCAGAGACTACCACTTATCGTTTTGTTCTCCCTCCCGAGATGGCCCATCTTGCGATTACTGTGAGTTTCCAAACTGAGATTCTTGCAACTACTCTTGCCCCTATCAATACCTAGCGACCTCCTGAGGTTAACTCGAATTTACCTCCTGGTTACCATGCGTTAAATCCTTTGTTGAATGTTTCCCATCCAACACCTCCACAAACCCCATCTGGTTCTCCAGGTGGTCCTCAGTTTCCTGGGCATCCGATTCCCGGTTTTATCCCGATACTCCCTCAGTTTCCTACTGGAAATCCTAATGCTAGTAGCACTATCCCGACTGTTGCACCAAACTTGCACGTTCCTGTTGGTGGACAGGGTAGTACATTTCCTTTTCCTTTTCCTGGACACAACGTCGTTACCACACAACCTACAGTTGGTACACAACTTCCGGGGGGAACAATACCTACGGTAGGGGGACCAACCTCCCCTTTTGGACAAAACATATGTCCCGAGTTGGCCCAGTATTAGCAACAGCTTTTACGAAACATACCTCTTGCTGGGGGGAAACCAACAGTCCCTCCTGTAGGCCAACCATATCCAGGTGTGACTAATCCTATTTGGGGTTCGGGTCAAACTTCCCAAACTCCGGTCCCTACACAAACTCAAGGTTACAATCCTTGGGGCTACTACCCTATCCAGCCACCACCGAACAAACCTGGATCTTCCCTCTACGGACAGTCTGCTTATGCTCCTACTGGTCTGCTGACAGGGCTTCCACCCCAAAGCCATCAGTACCCACAAGTAAACCAACAGTTGCCTTTTCTTACTACCTTGGATTTGCCAGATTTGACTAGGATTCTAAACGATCCTATTCGTCACTCTCCCCAATGGCCTGGTATTCTTGCTAAACTCCCATCGGATATTCCGAAATTTGATGGTAAGGCGGGAGAGGACCCCAACAATCATGTCATGACTTTTCATTTATGGTGTTCGTCCAACTCATTGATGGATGACTCCATTCGGCTGCGTCTTTTTCAACCAACCCTTACCGGTTTGGCTGCGAAGTGGTACATTGAGTTGCCACGAGGTTTCTTTTCTGATTTTAACACCTTAGCTATGGCTTTCCTCACACATTACCAGTTACCGATCCGTTACGATACTGGGACTGAGATTTTGACCTCTTTTAAACAAACGAAAGGTACTCATATCTCGGACCATATACATGAGTGGAGAAGGAGACGACGTCTCATCAAACTTGAACTCCCTGATCAGTTACTGGTCGAATGGTTCACGAAATATTTTGTGAATGAGATTGGTAAAGACATTTCTATGGGCGATGTTGTTACAGAAGAGAAGGCTATAAGTCGCGCTCAGTATCTTGATCTCGTTTATTCACAAAGGGGAACACTTTACACCTTATTACCTGATTTAACTCGTCCTGGTACTTCCAGCACTTCTACTGCTCCAGCTGCCTCGCATGCAGCTGATGGTGTGATTGGGACCACTCATGCCCACTCACATTCTGTTTCAACTACAACCCAAAAATCCAATACTTCTAATGTTCAAAGTGATCCGTCTCCTGCTCCTCCCGCCGGTAAAACCTCTGAAGTGAACGCCATTCAATCTACGTCGACCTGCAAGAATAAATCTAAGAAAGGGAGAGGCAAGAATAAGGAGAGTAAAAACAATAATCAGACTGAGCAAACTAAATCCCCTCCTGTTGAAGACAGGGATAAGCGCAAACCACGCTACCCTTGCCTTATCTGTGGTGACGATCACTACACGAAGGATTGTCCGAGACGTGCCGAGGTTAACAAGTTCCTTCAAGGAACATCGAAGCCCTCTACACCGGCTGTCTTGTCTCAACCCTTCCCATCTCAACAACAGGCTTTGTTGGTCATTCACGAACAACCCTCTACTTCTACACAATCCTATGTTTTGATGTGCACCGGTGATTCAAAGAAAGACAATGTTGCACTTACCACTAGAGATAAAGACTATACTCCTTCTAAGGAGAAGGTTGACGATTTACCTCCTGATCTGGTACAACCCTCTCCACCAAATCCACCCACAAACGGTCCTATTCATCTTGAACGACCAAACCTTGATACAGTTATACGACCACCCCCAAAAGGTGTCGTTAAGAAATCGGCATTCAATCCGCATACACGTGCGGCCCAAAACTACAACATTGTAGAAGATTTGGCCCAAGCACCTTCAGCGATGTCTGCCCTTGAATTCCTTCAGTCTTGTCCTGCACAATGAAGGGCTCTGTTGAAATCCATCGGTGGAATTGATCCCACGGATACAAATTTGATAGTCTTTGATTTGGACGACCATGTTCCAAGGTTACCCCCACAACTTGCTTTTCAAATACAAGTTGTTGTTGCCGACAAGATCATTTGTCGGACTGTTATTGATGAGGGTGCCTCTACGTGCATAATGTCTTTTACTTGTTGGAAGGCCATTGGCTCTCCCCCGTTACAAGAATCACAAAACACTTTGCAAGCCTTTAACGTCTCTAGTTTTAAGCCTTACGGCGTTCTTCCGTCATTTCTTGTCACTTTAGAAGGTAAGACCATCCAGGTTGAAGTGGAAGTTTTTGATACTCCCCTCGATTATAATCTTCTACTTGGACGTAGCTGGGTCGATTCTATGCGTGTTGTTGTGTCAACCCTGTTCCGTGTTGTACGATTTCCTCACCAAGGAAAAGTGGTTACGGTTGATCAACTTGCCTTCTTTAATGTCGATACTCGTGTTGGCAATGTGTCGTTCATTGCTAAAACCCCGCCAGGTTATGAGAATGTTGGAGTCAGTCTTTTACAAGACTCTTCATTAATGGGTACTTTCCCCATACCGCCACCACCCTATATTCCACGCCCGTCAGTTGCTTCCATTAATATGATCTCTACTGTACCTCATGAACTTCTTGTGTCTGCTGACCCCTGGATAGTCCCTGATCCTGGAGATCATGTTCGTTTCAGCAATGTTATACCGTTAAGTCCGGTTGAGTCCGCTTATGAAGCCATTCAATTGGCAACTCTTCCTACTGCTTCTTTTGATGAGTTGTCTCCTGATCCTTTCCATGTTGTATTCCCCACTGACGAGATGATCATGTCAGTTATGGAAGACACCCCTTGGGATGATGGGCATCATCGTTCCATATTGTTTCTGGAACAACAGACTCTTGAGAATTATCAGCGGATTTCGACTCCGTCGACCGTTGTTGTTATATCCACGATTTCCCAATCTACCCGAGATGTGTTTGCAGAAGGGAACCTCAGTAAAATTTCGCCCACGATACCCATAGATATTTCGGTGAAACCTGGAATAGTCGAGAATGTTCATATTGGAGCTTCGTGTTCTCCCGAAGAAATTGTCACTTATACTTCCTTGTTTAAAGAATTTTGTGATATATTTTCCTGGAGTTATGAAGAGATGTCGGGTATTGACCCTGCTATTGTGGTTCATGAAATTAAGACATACCTCGGGGCTAAACCAGTCTGACAGCGCCTCCGTCCTGTCCATCCACGTAAATCCGCAGCCATTAAACTTGAAGTTGAAAAACTTCTTAAAGCCGGTTTTATTTATCCTGTGGCATTGACAGAGTGGGTCTCCAACCCAGTTTCGATCGATAAGAAAGGTGGTAGTATACGCGTTTGTGTTGATTATAGGGATATCAACAAAGCTTGTCCAAAGGATAATTTTCCAACCCCTTTCGTTGACCAGATTGTCGACGACTGTGCCGGCAGTGAAATCTTTTCCCTTATGGATGGCTTTTCTGGCTATAATAAAATCAATATCGCTCTTGAGGACCAACATAAAATGGATTTTATTTGTCCTTGGGTTACTTTCACCTACCGAAAACTTCCTTTCGGTCTGAAGAACACAGGTGCTACGTTCCAACGTGCTATGTCTTACGCATTTCACGATATCAAGCATATTGTTCAACCTTATTTGGACGATTTGTCGGCTCACTCTTTACGTCGAGTCGATCACCTTACTCATCTCCGAGAAATTTTCGTTTGTTTTCGATTCTATCGCATTCTCTTGAATCCTCATAAATGTGTCTTTTGTGTAGAATCCGACCGTCTCCTCGGTTTCATTGTTTCACGCCATGGGATCCGGGTAGATCCTATCAAGGTCGAGGCGATTCTTAATCTCCCTCCTCCTTCTTCGTTACGCCAGTTACAAAGTTTGCAGGGGAAAGCAAACTTTCTTCGTTGCTTTATCCCGATGATGGAAAATCAATCTCTTCACTAAGAACAATATCCTGAGAAAAGTTACACTTGTCTACTTCCAGAAATCACATTTTAAAGAGAGTTCGCAGGCTGCCTATATATTTGCCTGCGGGAATGACTGATTCTCACAAGCTGCATTAAGGTGGAGTGCGAGAAGTTTGCACTATACTCATTGTTAGGGTGCGAACATGATCTTAAAGAAGGAAAAAGATAAAAATCTCGAACCTTCTAGAAGGGAATCTTCTAGAAGATTGAAATGGCTTCGAATGGTTGTTCAAGTACTGGCATTCCAGATATCTTGGGATCATTTCTTATCCAAGTAACTAATCTATCTTCTCCTATATATTGAGGAGATTGCTCATGGAAAGGGTGAGGAGCAAGCTAGCAAGAGATTGATTGGAGAATTACTGCAAGACTGTATGGAGGACTGATGCTACAGCAGTAAGAGACAACAACAAGGTCATCAAGTGTGGTTGATTTTCTTCATGCATGAGCAAGTGTGTGTGTCAGAGCTAGGAGCCATTGAAAGGAGACCTATGAAATCAAGGCTCAGGTTGTAAGTTTCAATTTAAATTAATTCAATACAGTAATATGTCCCTTTCCCATAAAGATGATGTCACTTTATTACATAATTCCTTGATCATATGTATAGACTAGCTATTGAATATATTAATCTGCCTTTACTTCGATTGGTTTGTACCGTTGCGATCTGAATGGTGCAAGAGCATTGGAGCGAAGCTTGGAACAACAAAGACATAAGGAAATCGTTTATAAGGTATGTACAAAATCCTAATCTCTTATTTCATTCAATAGGCTAGATCTAGGGAAAGTGTATTATTATGTCCTGTTTTGTTCTAGATCCAGGTGGATCTAGGGAGATTGGTTTGTGTCCACACTTATGAATTTATCCTGAAACAAAATGCACAATTCTCTCATCGCTCTTCCATCAAAAAAAGACAATAGAATCACATTACTTCCACAAAAATAGCCTAAGGAATTTAGCTAACTGAGCATAAGGAAATTGAAAAAGATTTAGTTAGCTACTTCTCCAACCTGTTGACAGAGCCAATGCAAGACATAGAGGATGTCATAAACAAACATAACTAGAAACATTCGATACTGGTTTCCCAAGATCCGAACGAGGCCCTTCTAATACCAATTACTTTAGAATAAGTTGATAAAGTTGGCATGGAAATGTCGAAAGGAAGATCTCCAGGGCCATATGGCTTCACAATAGAATTCTTCCAAACTTGTTGGTCAATAATTAAGCTGGATGTTTTGGATTTGGTTGAATATTCTCATTGCTTCTCAAAGATTTTTCCAACCTTCAATGCCTCCTTTCTTTACCTTATCCCTAAATAAGACAAGGCTAAAGACCCTAACAAATGTTGGCCTATCTCTCTTTGCAATGTCATCTACAAGATTATTACTAAATTCATTTCCAACAAACTTAAGACAATCTTTCTGCACCTTATCTCCCCGGAGCAGACTATCTATGTTGAAGGAAGACAAATCTTGGATGGTATCATCCTTTCCCATAAAATTATTCATTCTCTGAAATATTCTAAATCTGTGGGATTGCTTATAAGGATGGATTTGTCAAAATCCTTTGACAAATTAAGTTGGCACTACATCCATCATTCTCTCTTGGCCTTTGGTTCCCCCCCCTGGGTTTCTTGGATCATGTCCCTAATTTCCTCTTCTTTTTTATCCATATTTGTAATATCCCTAATAGAGCTAGGCAGGGATTTTCTAAATTTCTATGCAAGTATGTTATTTTTCCAAAAATATTTTGCATTCATTCTACTAAAGACATTTCATCAAACATATTGAAAGCATCCTAGATACATTTAGAATAGAAGAGAATCATGGAATATTTTATTATGAATGGATATTGAATATTAAAATTCCAATGGCTATTATGACCGTTGCAATACATCAATGGAAAACACACAATACAAGCCAAAAACGTACATGGCCTGAAGCCAAAAACATGGAATCATGACATGGCCTCCTCCATACATGAGATATGAGAGAACCCTCCAAGTGCCACAGCCTCTCCAAGCAAATCACTACAACCCAAAACTGAAAACAAACCCAAGATGAAGCTCAAATGAAGATCTTGGATGGATTCCCCTCCTTGTCTAACTAGGGTGGATATTGCACCACCAAAAGCAAACTTGTAGTGGAAGGGTTTTTCCTAAAACCCTAACAAAAATGTTGGCTACAAGAACACTCAATAAGATATCAAATCATAATGCAAAGGTGAGGCTCTACCCCTATCTCTTTTTCATGCCTTCTAGAACTTTTCCCTTTTGACCAAATCAAATGTAACTTCTAGAATTTCCCTTTTTGACTAAATCAAATATAACCCTTATTTTCCCTCAATTTTTCACTTTTAATAAAACAAGTCACTTTAATAATGGTTAAGTAACAGTAATATAAAGTTGTTTTACTTCCATAATGTCACTTTAAAATCATAACATATCCTAAATAAGTGACATTCCAATGACCCCTACTTTTACACCTTTTTCTCCACTTCAATAAACAGAGTCCTTTACTACAAATCAAGGGAACTTCTAAAAATGAGACCTGAAAAATCCTCCTTTTCCAAATACTTCTTGTCCTCCAAACAATGCCATCATGACCTAATGCTCCATCAACTGTTTTAGACTAAAACTGAAGATGATACCAGGATCCCAAATCATCCATATAAGATGTGAAGCATCCTCCACTCAATGCGTGGCCTGGTAATGTATTGATATAAGAGGCCTCCTAAAAACCATTAGCAAGAAAGGCCATTCGGTGCTACAATGACTTGATCAACCCATCAATGTATTGCCCAACTAGGGAACCAATCTAATGACAGAAAAAACTTCCTCTTGCCTCCAAGTCAGCGGTGCATTGTCTAGTACTGAAATCCAAGGGTCCCAAGATATCCTCGGAAAGGAACCATCACCACAGTGATGTTGCGCTACTTTGATCATAGTCATCTGACCATCTTTCCTACTCTACATCCACAAGTTGTAATTCCTCAAAGGATCACATCCACTATCCAGGATCATACCCATCCAATGTATCCCAACTCTAAAATTGGAAATCATAGAGAAGTCTATGTGGTCATCAACTAAAATGGAATCCACTAAATCTCATCTCCAAGTGTCAAAAGAAAAATTCCTAATATTCCAACACCCCCACTCTACTGCAATCATACAAGCATCGTCTGGACAATCCCCCACCATATCATCCACATAGTCCCTAGACACCAGAATCCCATAGAAGGTAAATTTTCCAAGATCCCACACTAGCATGTAATACATGAAGCACCCTCTACTCATAACATTGATATGCAAGGAGCACATTGTAATCCCGAGGAAACACTGCTGGCATTTTGGAAAGAATGATGCCTAATATTGTGAAATTTTGACTAACTTCACTGGCAAATCCAAATCTGATTGAATCATTGGAAAGCTTATGATCTAGATGTGATCGACTATTGTGGAGCATGCAAAGCGAACATTCAAGGTAGAAGGTGATTTTTCTAAAGCTGATTATTTGGAAAACTTTTCCTTTTTACCCCGATTGGATTAAGTGAGAGCGGAATGATTGTTCATTAACCACCGAAAGATGTGCTTTCGGTGGTTAATTCACCCGAGAGAGATCTTCTATGTTAACCACCGGCTTTGTTTAGCGGGAATACTTGAAATTTTGCCGAGATCAGGAATTTTTGAATCATAATGAGATAAAACCTCTTGGAATAGGCAATTCGTGAATTATCAAGTCAGATTCAATGGTTACTTTGATGGATAAAGGCAAGAAGAGGTGTTTTTAATCAAGTTTGGTACATTTTCAAAGGCAAAAATATAGGAATTTTGGCACACCTGAAGCAAATTCGAATTTTACCCCTTGGAAGATTCATTAGTTAGCCTTGGGAGGCTGTTCTAAACTACACCAACAATCAACAGAGAGAGAGAGAAATAAGGTTGCCTCATTTTGGGAAGCATCCCACTTCTTTGCAATGGAATTTTTGACTTACTATTTTTAGTATATCTGATTCTTGTTTTTAGGATCTTAGAACTACTTTATAAAGCTATAAATCTTAGGATAGAAGATGAACCCGGGGGTTGATTTTAGGTTCCCTACTGCCAGCAGTGCTACTGTAAAAGAGACCTATTCTTATTATATATGAAGAATTATAAGCTTCCTTCAGTTGTGTTATCAGATTTTCTTTCTTGTTCTCTGATATCTTGAGTGAAGGTTCTTTATTGATGCTCATTCAATCATGTGGCTGTCATCTCACTAATTGATTGATTAAGTTGATAATCATAAGTTATTTTCTTAGTTATTAAACCCATTGTTCTTGTTTATATGAGTATAATCTAGTTCAATAACTATCTTCTCCTGTACAATCAAACCTTTTTTGACTGCATTATTAGAAGGCCTTATGAGATTTTATATTTATAGACAGTCTTGAACCTGCAGTCTAGTTCCTAGATATTCATCTTGATCAAAACACATCAATTATTAAGAAAATATTTCCCAAAAGAGTTAGTTACGGTCTCAGACTTCTGACTAGGATAGTTTCCTGGAGAGATAACAAAGCCAATACAAGAATCCACTTGACTACCCCTGATAAGACAAGAAATCATAAGATGCATAAACCGATCAACTTCTTAGAAGACCACTCCTCCGAGAAACCACTCCTAAGCCTCCCAAAGTAAACTTTGGGCGATCAAAGTTGGTGCTCTCCTCTCTAATAGTAGTTGAAATTTCAAGAACTGTAATCCTAGGGTCCTAAACTAATTTTGGAAAGGTACCACCATGTTGACATTACACCGCTCTAATCATCATCGTTGGACCAATGCTCCCATTCTGGATCCTCCTCTCTTAACCCATCTTGAACTCTCTTGGAGGGACTAAAAACCACTATACTGGATCCTCCCCTGCAAAGGTTTCTCAATCAGATCTAAACCTGCAAATCCATGACCAACCTCAAGTCTTTCCTACCATATAGAGTAAGTGTCAACCTCCCCTCTACTAACATACAAAAATGGCGGAGACTAATCATTGGGGCTTTGATAGACCATCATCTGAATAAATCTATCACTTGGATGAATTCCCGGATACCACCACCAAATAGGAAGTCGAGAAATACTAATACATGCTAGTTGCTTATATACCATACTAGTAACCGCCAGTCAAATGAGTCAAATACAGTATGTCCTCATCTCATGGAATCCTAGTACTAAGAATCAACTATCTTCTTGTTGATCTATTTGAATCCTGCCAAACTGCTCTAGAAAATATGATATCTTCATGTATCGATTATGTGCCCAAGTAATCTGTGGAGTCTAAATACCTCCTTGGAAAGTATCCATGTCACCCTAGAGGTACCTTATACTCATGTGAGTACCTAGAATGCCTTGTCAAAGGTGAATCATACATAGCCCTCATAATCCTCTCCCTAAGTGTGGACTAGGGGACTACATGTACGCAACCTCCTTAGTGGATAATTCCATCCACCACTCCATCAAATGAAATCTCGGTGAACTAATCCAATACAATACAGATCTATGCTCTAACCATACATCCTAAATGAGAGAACTATGTAATGGCTATAATCCTACCTGTCTCACCCAACTAACTCATGTGAACCCACCACATCCTACTGAAAATACTATGGGCGATATAAAATAACACTAGATTCCACTACCCACAAGACTGGAAAGCATCAAGTTCGTTGGTCAACCCCAATGGTGTTAGAAATCAAGTTAACATCTAAGAGTAATCATGTGAGTATCTTTTTCTCTGTCCCTGCTCCAGTGATATATTAATTGAAGA
Source organism: Picea sitchensis (assembly GCA_010110895.2). Taxonomy (NCBI): domain Eukaryota; kingdom Viridiplantae; phylum Streptophyta; class Pinopsida; order Pinales; family Pinaceae; genus Picea; species Picea sitchensis. The sequence goes on along the minus strand of SNQJ01S0056827.1, from coordinate 59,397 downwards.
TCACTCATATAGGAGTATTCCTCTCCCTGAAGCTCATCTATCCACTCAATGATCTTGGGTGAACCCAACTCAATGATGTGTTTGTAGTCCTTGTTTGGAGGTCTCCCCAAGGTAAATGTCCCAAAAACCCATTGTATACCATTGCACATAGTTATATACTATTGTATACTACTGCACACCACTTCATCCTCATGTATCACTTGGTGTCCTTTATGTGCCACTGTAACAATGACTCTACAAATATCAACTAAACCTGGATACCATAGTGGTGTATCCACATATGTCATATATTCAATTCCCCCAATCAACAGGTGCATATACTTCCTTGTTGGTTAGTCCATAAGGATTTTTCTCAACTACCTCCTCTATAGCTAAGCCTTGAGCCAAAATAAATGGCTCATGATCCATACAATGAAAAAAAGGTGCACGTTCAAAATCCTTTGTGTCAAGCCTCTCCTCTAGCACTTACAACTTTGAATGCTCCTCATGTGGGATCGTCATAAGAGGCTCCTCCCTCATATCATGAGTGCCTCATTCCCTCATGTGCTACTAATTCCAAAGATGATGGAGTCTGTGCTAGTGTCATCAATGAAGAGCATACCAAACTAAGCTCGTGAAAAATATCCTCAATCTCCCTTTCCTTGTCTTCAATGAACTTAAGAGAAAGGTATCTATCCATGAACAATTGCAATTAATAATATTTCATCCGCTCTCGTGATTCTTTGATGATGCATAATTGAGCATACTAGTGATCCCATTTTCAATTATGTTTTGTCTCTCCTCCATCTGATTTTTCCACATAAGATCTTCAATAAACTTATGAGTGACATCTTCCCTTGTGAACATTTGCACAATTTTCTCCTCCTTGACCACTAATTGGTCTTCCAACCCTTGTCAAGATACAATCGCGTCCTCATCATCATCGACATCATAGCTTCAGAGATATGGTGTTGAATCCTCATCCAAACCTAGGTGATATCCTTAGATTTACCACATCATAGAATCATACTACAGTGAGTTATTGGGATCTTCTTATCAAGCGATTGGAACATGTCATCATAATATGTTGCATCCTCTTCTTGTGTTGATTCATCAGAGGTATACCAATATAACACACTAGTGTCCTTCACTTCATCAGATAGCTATGATGATGTATCATAGGATATCGTTTGATATTTCTTTGTGCACACATCCTCCTCATGGATAGATGCATGCTCCTCCACTTGACCTTCATGCTTGTCTTCCTTCACTTTCTTCCTTGTTGTTTTAAAATAATAATCATCCAAATCCTCGTGACATATTTCATGCTTGAGTTCATAATAGTATTTGAAGTGTAATGTTGCATTAGCCTTCTCATTGAATGTTAGATACTCCAGGTAGTCAGGCCTGCATTTATTTTCCTCTAGCTCCCTCAAAAGTACATTCAAATGTTCCATATTAACCTTCTTGAGTAACTTTGGCATGGCTAATAATTTGGTATTTTCTAGCTAGGGTGTCATCAAACATTTGTTAAAACCTTGTCCATGGAATGCACTATTGTTTTCTCCCTTCTTTGTCGGCGTGGCTTTTTGGAAAATCCACGATTTTTTTTGAAGTGAAATGTTGATAACTTTACTTCTTAGATTCCATTTCGACTGATTGTTTTAAATTGAGTATTTTTTCCGAGAGGAATTTAAATATCTATTTTATTTTCCAAATTAGAGTCAATGAAGTTTCAAATATGGGCCTGAAGTGTGTCACCCTCTTTTTTTTTTTTTTGTTTTATATTTTTCAAAAAATTTATTTCCTTATTTGGCCAAGGAAAGTTAAAGGGAATTCAAAAATTTGTTTTGCAAAATTCTTCTTAGAAAGTTTCAAATCTGAGACTAAAGTGTGCCACCCTCTTTTTTACCTAATTTTTTTTGTAAAAATACCCCAAAATGTTTCCCTTCTTTGGCCAAGGAATTTCTCGATGCAATCATAGGTTGGCGATCACCAGCTGTGATACCATTGTAATATCCCCAGTAGATCTAGGAAAGGATTTTCTAAATTTGTATGCAATTGTGTTATTTTTCCACAAATATTTTGCATTCATTATACTAAAGAAATTTTGTCAAACATATTGCAAGCATCCTAGATACACTTAGAATATAAGAGAATCATGGAATATTTTATTATGAATGGTGAGAATACACCAATCCAATGGTTGTTATGGTAATTTCAATACATCAATGGAAAACACAATACAAGCCAAAAACCTAGAATCATGCCATGGCCTCCTCAACAAATAAGATCAAACCCTCCAAGTTCCACAACATCTCCAAGAAAATCACTACAAACCAAAACTAAAACAAACCCAAGATGAAGCTCAATGAATATCATGGATGGATCCTCGGCCACCAAGCCCACCGAAAATAGTGGCTACAAGAGCACTCCAATAATATATCAAATCATAATGCCAAGTTGAGGCTCTACCCCTCCTTTTATCCTTTTCCATGCCTTCTAGAACTTTTTGCTTTTTGACCAAATCAAATGTAGCTTCTAAATTTCCCCTTTTTGACTAAATTGAATATGACCCTTATTTTCCCTCAATTTCACTTTACTTATTAATCTAAAGTTGTTTTACTTCCTAATGTCACTTTACAAACATAACATATCCTAACTAAGTGACATTAAATGACCCTTTTTTTTTTTTTTTTTTTTTTTTTTTTTTTTTTTGTGTGTGGGGTGGGGGGGTGAATCAGTAGTAGAATAATTATAATCCTTTTATTCAAATGTTATATCAATGTATAATTATTATCCAATAATGAGTAGTAAGAAATGAGCAATCACACACACATACCTGATTACACAAATGTTTTTACATTGGAAACCCAAATCCCGGAGAAAACCACAAAATGTTTTTCTTATATACCTTCTTGAAAAGAATTACATTCATTGGAAAAGCACCAACTTCCTTTGTTTTCAATTTCTTGGAGAACGCTCAACCATGTACCAAGTATGTATCAATAACATGTCAACTGCATCAACTATGACTCATCAATATGTACCCGGTATCATCAACTATACACCTCATGTGTAATGCGCCAACTCATCAACGACTTATGCAAGCCATGTACTCAACATGTACCACAACCAAGTACATATCAATTTCATCATCCAATATGATTTGTAGCAGCTCTATAATAGACTTGGTGTATGTAGTCACATTCCTGGAAACCTTCCTTAACTTTAAAGAAACAAAGAGACTAGCATTTTCATCAAACTTTTCTTTGGTCTCTCACATGCTTAGTTTTTGGATTAGTCAACATCCCTAACTTGAAGTAATCATAACTTTGAACCTGTAATTTATAAAGATATGAAGCTGATATACAATGTTCTTCAGTGTTTTTAATACAATTCCTCTAAGATTCATTACTTGGAACCTTTCAGGAAAGGAGTTATAGAAAAATGACACACCTTGCTTAGTGCGGCTTATTCTAGAGAGCGACCTTGTAGAAGTGCTCCATACAAGATATTTGATGAAGTGATATGAAAATATTAAAAACTTACTACAGAATATACCCTAACCAAAATTTTGTCTCACTAAATTTGGATCTGTTATGAGAATTTATGGCGTTTTTTGCTTGAAACAAGCGATTTTACTAGTTTCGGGACTAGCCATGAACCCTATTTTTCCACAGTGTAATTACCAAAATACAACAACCCACAAAGTTGAATGTTTTCAAGAAAATACTTGGATATGTTTCTCACTTTCGTAGCAATTTCACAGTCTGAGATCATTATAGAAAAGTTATAGCGAAAATGGTGAGATGACTTATAAATAACATGCAATAGAAAGCACCATCAAAGGAATTTATCCTTCCTTGCATTTCGACCTTCTTTTCTTCAACTTCACTCACAATTCTGGCTTAGATATCATTGGTTACCTCAGACACATAGATATTCAATATTCTCAAGTTTGATTCAATGAGAGGGCACTCTTATTTATACTCTCAAAGTAACTTCTTTAAAAACATCCTCTAGGTCGCGACCCTTTCTTTATTTACACAGGGTTGGGTCTACTTCAGTTTCTCCATTAAATTTATTATTGGAAATAATTTATTTTGTATTCCTTTGAATTATAATACACTCATCACTTCACTTTATTATTTACCTTTTAAAATCCTCTTAAACCACTTTGACTACTTTGCTTTTGGGGCTTCTAGATGACATATGAGGGTCCTCCAACCCGTGGAGTCATAACTCTCAAACCGTGAATATTTATGTGGCGTTATACATACCACTAGAAATGGCATGACATGTAATATCCATATAGAATAGTATTATCTAAAATATATCATAACTTCCATGCAGTTACCCATCAAACAAATTTGGGTCCCATTACCCAAACTTTGGGTTCTCCAACTTCCTGTGGCCATAACTCTCTACTTGAGTGAAGTGTGATGTTCCACAAACCACCGAAAATGACATGAAAAGAACTATCCATCCAGGATATTTTCCCTGACAAATTCACTTTCCTTCATCTCATTATTCCACAATTAAGCATGGGTTATCTTACTCCACAAAGCGTCTTCAGGTGAGGGTTTCACCATAAGGGGTTACTTTGGAGTTCATCCATGTTGCCACTTTATTTACATCAACCATGACAAAACAATAATGAGTCATATTTACATCAAACAATATTGGGTCCATTACTAAACCTTTGTGCTACCATGGCTTTCTTCAAGGGGTTGACATCAGTGACAGCCAACCTTAATTAACAATCTCCCCTTTGGCATTGATGGAAACACTCGATGCAATACTGAAATCATAACACACATGCTCCCCCTAGGTCATGCCTTTGTCCTGCATCTGATAAATCTGATTCTCCCGGAACCATGCCTCTGTCCTCTACATCACGATAAATCACGCTCCCCACGGAACCATGCCTATGTCACATTGCATCTGATAATCTCTCCCCTTTGTCATCAATGGAAAAGTATCTTTCCATCCAGGGATGCTCCCCTAACAGGCTGTCCTTATGGTGCTTCCTCATGTACATCTAAGACGCTTTATAAGATAATCATTCAAAATCATTCATTTTTGGAGTAGAAATAACTCAAGTCTTTGTGAAGATATTCAAAGGCTTCTCGTGGAAATAGTTTATAAAGATATGCATACTTATTTTATTGCCCACATACTCAACTCTGATGTTCTTTTATGCAACTGTTCCCATAGAAGTGATACTTGATTGGAATGTTCTTAGATCTTGGAGTGCATCATTGGGTTTTGAGATATTGATGGCACTTGTATTATCACAATATATTGGAATGGGCTCATCATACTCAACTTGTATATACCGATAAAGTTTGTTCATCGAAGAACTTGTGCAACATGTTATCTGCAATATACTACGCCTCAGTGTAGATGAGATCTTTGATGATTGTTTCTTGCTTAGCCATGATACCAAACACTCACCTAAGTAGAACAACGCTCCACTTTGGAGCTTCATGAGTCATCAATACAACACGCCCAATTTGCATGCATTAGCTTAGGAAATAGAAGTGATAGATCTTTTCCTTTTGGATACCATAATCCAAACTCTTATGTTCCTTTGAGATGCTCACGAAATCCTCTTCTTTGCTAATACATGTGATTCCTTTGGTGCTACGAAATCCGCCACGTCAACCCTACATTGCATATGGTTTGGATGTTTTCACATATAGTAAGCTACCAATCTTTGACCTATATTTCCTTTGATCGTAGACTTTGAATCATCATCTTTTGCCTAACTTACAAGCGGTTTGCATGGGAGTGATAAGCGGTTTGCAATCTTCCATTCGAACCTCTTTAGCATTTCTCTGATATGCTTGGTTTGAGAAATAAAAATTCCTTGGTTGTTTTTGATGTATCGAAGTCCCGGAAAAAGGATAGTTCTCAAGTAATGACATTTCAAATTTATTACGCATGTCTTTTGCAAATTTTTGTCTTAACTGTCATCATCCTTTGCCAAAATAATATCATCCAACATAAACTTCAATTAATAAAATGTGACCTTGACTTACCTTGATGTAAGTTTGTTGTCACTTCCTTTTGAACCACGCCCTCTGCGGATACTTATCCAGTCACGAATTACCATGCTCCTGGGACTTTGTTTTAGACCATACAAGGCCTTCTTTAATTTACACACATAGTCGTGTTCTCACGACAACTGAAATCCTTACGGTTGTTCAATGTAGACTTCTTCTTCAAGTTCAGTTGGAAAAGAGATGATTTATGTCCATCGATTATACTTTAACATTTTTGGGTATGCATAAGCTAAAAGCAAACAAATTGCTTCAATTAAACCCAGTGGGGCAAAATGTCTCTTCAAAGTGGATTCCTCCAATGTGGATATCCTTTACATACCAATCTATCTTTGTTCCTTGTAACGTAATGTCCACCATATTCAATTTATTCATGAAAACCATTTTGTGTTGATCACATTCTTGATAGCGGTCTTGGAACCAATTCCCAAGTGTCATTTTCTCTATTTGATCCAATTCTTCATCCATGGCCTTATTCCAAAATTCGTCATTGCTGGCTTCCTCAAAATAGTTTGGTTCAATTCTAGATAAGAGTGCTAGGTGTGTTTGTTACGGTGAGCAGTTTTCTTCTAGTCTCAACTCCTGCATCTTTGTTTCCAATAATCGATCTAAAGGACGATTCTTGATAGCACTCTTTTTCTAGGTATCTTTGGAGATGCTTGTTGAACTTAACTCTTCTACTTCTATTGGATTCTCGCTGCATCTTCATTTTCATCTTCTTCTTCAAAATTTGTTTCATTGATTTGTTTTCTTCTTCCTTTGATTAGTGCGCCTATTTCATCAATTGTTCACGTTGATGCTTTCCACAACTTTGTTTAATATTAGATTGTAACACTTGTATGCTGCTTTGTACTTGAGTGGCAACAAGTATTTTTTTTTCCACATGAGAGTCAAACTCCCTATTATTTATTTCTTTTGATGTGGCATTTGCTTCAAAACTCTAAAGTGCTTTTGCATTTTGCTTGTCTTCCCTTTCCATGGGTATTGGGGAGTTTTATCAGTATTGTTTGAGGAATTCCTTTGTTTTGAATGTGAGCGTTGTATGCATTGCTCGTGTCCAAAAATATCTATCAAATTTGAATCCATTATCATTGTTGACCATTTCTTTCAGCATCTGTTCTTTCTTTCAACCACTCCATTCTGTTGAGGTGTCCCTGGCAATGAAGAATTGCCTTTTATTCCATGATTGATGTAGTAGTCCATAAATTCCTTTTGAGGGTGAATTCTCCTCCATTATCGATCTTAAGCATTTGTTTCTTGAATCCTTCTCATTTCAACCATTTTCTTGTAGATCTTGGGGAATTTCAAAAGCTTCTTATTTGTTCTTGAAAGCAAACTCAGTCATTCTTGTATAATCATCAACTAACATAAAGTATCTCACCTTTTAAGCCTTTTTGTTGCTCAGTTGGTCCAACTAGATCAATATGCAATTTCTAGTGGTTTTATTGAATATTCCTTTGATTTAAACTTTGGTTTTTGTTTGCTTTCCTTGTTGGCAATGCTTGCATAAAAGTGTTGGTTGGTTTCATGAACTGGGGAATTTCTCGACTGTCTGCTTCTCTTTTGCTGGCTTTGACAAGGTTATCAAAATTCATGTGACCCATTCTTATATGCGTGTAACTTTCATATTCCTTTCCTAGACAACACTTTTCATTTCAATTTCATAACACATATATGTTGCTTGAAGTTCTTGCAATTTTGTAGCGATATCTTCCTTGAATATATTTTTATCTCACACTCTTTTTAGTCGAAAGTAACTTTATGACCTTGGTCCGACATTTGACTCACATAAAAGTTATGTTTCATATCTTCTACTAGTAGAACATTTTTTTCTTTTCATTCTTGTTCCCAATTGATTTGTACCTTTTCCAATGATTTTGGATGAATCACATTTCCAAAGGAAATTTGATCCATCTTTCTTTAATGTAAGAAACTTGTCTTCCTCACCTATCATGTGTTTTGAACATCCGTGTTATCAACATACCAACTACGTTTCTTGTGTTTAGCTTGTGGCTTGTTGTGCATTCTTCATTGCTATATTGATCTTGCTTTCTTATCCATGTCATTTTGAGGGGTTCTTGTTTGACTCTGTTGAGGTTCTTTAGGAGGGACTATCATTCTACAATTTTTGGCCATGTGTCCAAAATTGTTACATTTATATTTATTCCACTTAGGTGCTCAAAGATTCAAACCTATTAGCTTCTTCCTTTGTGTTTCACTAGGTCTTCTTGAATAACCTTTGTGTATGGCTCTCAAAGTAGTTATTTTTCATGTTGTTAGCTCTGCGATTTACATCTTTATGTCAAAATTATTACATGCATAACATAAAGACCAAAATATAGTTTTCATACCTGGTGGTTAAAGATATTATGAAAGGAGGGTGCTCTTATTAATCCTTCTTATTCTTGAGGCACATTGCTTATCATTTGTTGATTGAAATCCTCAAATCTTCTTGGTGGAGGAGTGTCCTGTAATCTTCCATGTATATCTTTTATCCCCTTTGATTGTTTCTACATAACTTTTTTGGATTTGTTTGCTCTATTGTTTTTGGAGCTTGATCCCTTTTATGTGTGATTGTATCCAAGTCCATACTTATCAATATGAGATAAGATTTTTATTTGTTGATAATGTCATCGAAGAACTTTTGGTATTATGCATATTTTTTTTTTTCTTTGAATATCCTTTCTTAGTGTGACAATATCGCTTCCGGGTTTCCAATGATCATGTCATTTCCTTTAGTTTTTCTTTTGAGTGCTTCTTCAATTCTTTTTATCTTTTTCTATTTGAACCTTCAATTTTGTGATCATTTGTTCTAGTTCTTGAGTGTCTTTTTTCTTATCTAGTTCTTCTTGTAGTTTCTTGTTTTCTTCTAACTTTCTCTTCGATAACTTCTATGGAACTCATTAAATCTTCTCAGAAGTCAAATACGCCTCTTCAATTATTCTTCTATGCTTCTTCATATTCTTCTTAGGAGTATTCTTTATCGGTCTTCCTCACGCCATAAGATAGAACTCTCTATTTCACTATCAACGACTTCATCTTCAGCCGATGATGAGATGTCTTCTTTAGTGCAAAGTTTTTCTTGAGAAACTTTCTTTGTAGTTATTTTACCTTTATATGTTTTGCTGCCTTTTGAGTAGCTTCTTCATCATTTATATTTTTCTTATGAGGACATTTGTTAGCAAAATGACCAATACCATCACAATTAAAACAAATTAAAGGAAACTTCACATCTGTACCTACCGTTGGTTCCTTGTTCAATCTTTTGATGAAGTTGTCCACTCCTTCATCATCTTTTCAAACGATAATTCATTCTTTACTATATTATTCTTGTTCCTTTTTTCTTTTGCTTTGATCTTTTGGATGCTTTGAATCTTCTTTTACATATGGATTTTCTGTTTGAGACCTCATCTCATATGTTGTGAGATTCATGCGGTTAGATCCATGCTATTGAGTTTGGTCGAATGCTTTATTCTAGTGTTGATATCTTAGGGTTGAATCAGCGGAAAGTCTTAGTACCTTTAGAACAATTCTGATTATTTTATTTCTTCTCAATCCTATGATTGCATTCACTATTTCATATTTCGTAAGAAGTAGACTATGATATCTTCATCTTCCTTCATTTTTTTAGTTGTTTGGCCCGACCTCTGTAAGTTTGAAGCTTTTTTCTTCTTCTTTGACTTTTGAATCTCCTTCATAAATATTTCAAGCTTGGCCAAATATCTTTAGCAGATTTACAATGTACAAATTTGGTGAATATAGAGTATCGTGAGACCATTCAAAGTAAATTTATGGCTTTGGAGATTATTCTCATTGAGTTTCGTTGCTTTGTCGTTTGTTGGTGGAGCTAGCTGGTCTTTGTATCCATCTACAATTGATTTGCCAAACTTGAGAGAATCCACATTGCCTATATATATTTCTTCATCCTTATGCTCCAAAGGCATACTTATGTCCATCAAGCTTCGTATTCCATTTTATCGCGAGTTGGTACTCTCCATGATCTACCTTTCGATTGGTTAAAGTGATTTGAGATCACATACAATACAATTGTTGGATTAGAGGTGAATCGGTAATGGCGTAATTATAATCCTTTTTATTCAAATGTTTATATCAATGTAGGGTATTATCCAATAATAAGCGGTAAGAAATAAACAATCACACACATGCCACGGTGCAGGTGTTTGAAAATGGAGAAAACCAAATGGAAGAAAACCCGCGAGAATGTTTTTCTTATGTGCGGAAAATTTACATTCATTGGAAGCATCGAAATCCTTTGTTCTTCAACTGCAACTGGAAGCAGGCTCCAACCCCTAGTTTCTCGGGCTACAACCTAAGGGAAGCTCAACTCCCCAATTCTGGCTACCAGAATGAGGCTACAACTCCTTATGTTCTTCGGCTACAATAGGAAGGTGGCTACAACCACTTTTCCTTGCCCGGTCCACCTTACCACGAGTAAAGAAGAATGTTGGAACCAACTTTGTCCACTATCCTTTGTGAGATATACCGTTGTAAACTGTACAATAAATCTGAACCATGCATCAGCACGGTACTCCAACTGTAATAATCTGACACGTACCATAAAAGTGCATCAACCATGCACCAATAGCAATCCAACTATACCATAAACAGAGGTGTCAACCATTTACCAAGTATGTATCAATCATCTTTCAACCACTCATCCAGCTATGACTCATCAATATGTAACAACATCAATGTGACACCTCATGTATTGCCAACTCATCAACTACTTGTCTCAACCATGCTCAACATGTACCACAACCAAAATACCTCATCAATTTCATCATCTAAAATCTAATTTGAAGCTCGTAATGGAGCCGCGGTGTATATGATCACATTCCACCGCAAACCTTCCTTAACTTTAAAACAAGAGACTATCATTTTCATCAAACTTTTCTTTAGTCTCACATGCCTAGTTTTTGGATTAGTCCAACAACCCACAGCGAAGTAATCATAGCTTTGAACATGTAATGTATAAAGTATGAAACTGATATACAATGTTCTTCGGTGTGTTTAATGCAATTCCTCGAACACTGCTTGAAACCTCTCGAAGAAAATGAGTTATAGCAAAAATGACATGCAACGTGAATTACGAAGCATTCACAGAGAGGAAATGACCTTGTGAGGCGTTCTGCATAAATGTATTAATACACCGCTGAAAACACCACAAAATATCTATCTTCAATCTAAATTTGGATGCGGTATGAATAAGTTATGGCGTTTTTACCGAAACATGATTTTGACTAGTTTAGGGACTTGCCACAAACCCTATTTTCCACGGAGTGTAACTCCCAAAATACAACGACCCACAAGATGAATTTGTTTTCCTACTTGGATATGTTTTTCTCACTTTCATAGCAATTTCATGGTCTGAATCATTATGAAAAAATTTATAGCGAAAATGGTGAGATGACACGTAAAATGAACATGCAAGCACCATCAAAAGAATTTATCGCTGTACATTTCGGCCTTATTTTCTTCACCTTCACTCAAATTCCTGTTTGAATATCCTTGTCTACCTCAGACACATATAGATATTCAATATGCTCAAGTGTTATTCGAAGTAATGAGAGAACCTTGCATCTTATTTATGCTCTCTAAGTAGCTTCTTTAAAAACATCTTCTAGGTCCTTGGCCCTTTCCTTATTTTAGGGTTGGGTCCACTTCTAATTTCTCCATTAGATTTATTATTGAAATAATTTATTTTTATTGCTTTGAATTATAATACACTCATCATACACTTTATTGTTACCTTTAAAAAATCTTAAGCCACTTTGACTACTTTGACCGGGGCTTTTTGGGGAAGTGACGCCGAGGGTCCTTCAACTTCGCAAGGTCATAACTCTCAAACCATTTGGGGATTATGTGACGTTCTACATACCACCAGAAATGGCATGAAATGTACTATCAGAATAGTATTATCTGAAAATATATATCATAAATCGCCCATTACCGTATCAAACCCAATTTGGTCCATTACTTGAGCACAGGGTCTCCAACTTCTCGCCATAACTCTCTGCCGTGAAGGAGATTATGTGATGTTCCATACCCACAGAAATGAAATAATGAAATATCTAGGATATTTGCACCGCGACAAATTCGCTTTTCCTTCATCTCATTATTCCACAATTAAGCATGGGTTATCTTACTCCACAAGCGTCTTCCATTGAGGGATTCCACAATTAAGCATGGGTTATCTTACTCCACAAAGCGTCTTCCCGTGATGGATTTCACCATAAGGGGACCACTTTGGAGTTCATCCATATTTACTTCTTATCAACCATGACAAAAAAATAATGAGGCATATTTACATCAAACAATATTGGGTCCATTACCTAAACCTTTTTGCTACGGGGCTTTCTTCAAGGGTTGACATCAATGACAAACAACCTTAATCAACTTCCCTCTACTACAAAGTATGGGAACTCAAAAATGGGGACATGACAATATTGATCAATGACTCCCCTTCTTTCACCTTCTCTCCCTCCCGAGGTATCAGAAAAGGTTATCCCCTTTCTCCCTTTCTTTTTGTTCTCATGGATGAAGAGCTAGCAAGAGCTCTTAAATTAGTTGTCTCGCTTCAAAATATCTTGGGGCTCTATCTGCATGGAGAAGATACCCCAATCTCACACCAACAATTTGTTCATGATACCATGATTATGGGTATTTCGACTGTTAAGTAAGCACATGCAATCAAAAAAGTCTTAGATGAATTCATGACGACTTCAAGAACAAACATCAATAAAAGTAAGTCCCAAATTTTCTTCTTCAATACTCATATTGTTATCCAAAATAATATTTCTAAAATTCTAGGCTTTCAAAGAATCTCTTTACCTTCCAAATATCTTGGGGATCCCTTAATTTCCAATGCTCTAATAAATGTCACTTGGGAAGATCTGTTATTCAAAATGGAAAAGAAGCTTGCTAATTGGATCTTTCATTCCTTGAATCTTCCTAGTCGTCTTTTCCTTTTAAAATATGTTCTTCAAACCATGCCCCTCTATCTATTCTATGCAATATCTACAATGAAAACCCCAAAATCCATTATCAATATAGTAAAAAATATCCAAAGATCCTTCCTTTGGGGGGGAGCGAAAAAATAAAGAAATGGGCTCTTGTCAATAGGGAAAAGGTCTGTCGACCTAAGTTAGTAAGGGGGCTCGACATTCAAGATTCATAATCTTCAAGTGTAAGTCTTGGAGAAAAGACCTGGTGGAGATGGATTCATATCAAAGACATCCTATGGGAAAAGATATGGAAAAATAATTATTGCCCTCACATTGAACATCACAACCTCATAAGGTTAGAAGGAGATATAAAGGGTTCCAACATATGGAACACAACCTGGATCAATAAACATATCATTCAACAACATTGTTTCTAGGAAGTTCAGAATGGAAAGCGCACCCTATTTTGAGAAGATGCATGGAAAAAATACCCATTCTAGGGGAAAAAAGAAAATCTAAAATCACTTAGAGATCACCTAACAATGTAGGGAAACATATGGATATGGAAATACTGGCAGGAGAACCCTCCTGATGAAGCATGGAGAATATGGCTACCTAAAGGACTAGGAGAACAACTACATCATCAAAACCCGTGGGAAGAATTTTGGACATAACTCCACCATCAAAAAATTATTCACTATGATGGTCCTGATAAATTTCATTGGGGTCATTCCTCCAAAGGCAACTTCACCATAAAAGAGGCATACAATCTAATCACCAATCAACACAATCCTTCCAATATTTCCTGGTAGCATATTTGGAAACAAAATCTCTGGCCAAACGTTTCAACATTCCTTTGGATCCTAACAAAAGACATAATTTCAACTTGGGCGTTACCTACAGAAAAGAGGCTTTAATGGGCCAACCATATGCCCCCTTTTCCAGGAGGTTGAAGAAATCACATAGCACATTCTCAATCAGTGTTGGCTTGCTTCAATCATATGGGACAACAATGCAACAATTTTCAAACAATCAGGGTGAGATAGACACGGTATAACCTCAACCATGTTGCATTGGAATGCTATGGATTTTTCCAATCCACTCTTATCAAGATATTGGAAACTTTTACCAGGTTTTTTGGTTTGGAGTGTTTGGAAAGAATGCAATAATTTTCTTTTTAAAGGAGCCCATTCTAATTGTGATAACATGTGGCACCAAATTGGAAAAAATGGTAGAGAAATTGTTCTAACATTTTCATGGTTTAAGAAAGATTGGCAGTGTTATCCTCCAAAATATTTAATGTTAAGCTCCCTTGGACTAAACCAAAACTCCCAATTCATCTCCAACAAATCTCATTCTCCTAACACTTCTTCTCCTTCTTTGTGGTCTCCTCCGTATGAAGGCTTCATTAAATTAAGTTTTGATGGAGCTTCTATAGGTAATCCAATATTGGCAGGGCTAGGGGGGCATCTTCTGGGACCACAAGGGATGCATTCTTAGGGCCTTTTTAGAAGGCTTGGTTATTGATAAAACAATGAGATAGAACTTTAGGCACTAACCCAGGGTCTCAACATTTCCATCAGAGAAGGTATTAGCAAACTCATTGTTGAAGGAGACTCTCTAATAATCATTCACACCCTTGAAAATTTTCTATATGGAGCGACTATCAATAAGATTTCTTATGTTTGGAACATGGAAGGAGGACTATAAAAACTCCAAACCACTCTTCCAAGAATCCAATCTCTTATCTCCTCTCATGTAAGATGCTTGGCTAACAAATTGGCATATAGGATTGCGAATGAAGGGGTGACAAACCAACAAGACAAACAGGAAAAACTCTGGAACAACAATGAAACAATATATCTGGTGCGTGAGGGAAAAAACATTGCTCGATCGGAATATAATTCTCCTGGTGTTAACACTACTTAATCTCTCATTTTTTAGTAGTTTCATTGATAGTTTTTGTAATTATAACAAGGATATAATTTTTTTTGTATTGTAACTGCAGTTAGTCCTTGGAAAACAGAAATTAAAACAAGTACAAAGATCATAGGAAACCCAATATGGGTGCTAATTGTTTTCTTGATTCTATGCAATCTAGTAAACTCTCCTCAAAGAAAAATAGTTTCTAGTATAGCTTTTGCGTATGTTGGAAAGAAGTTGATCAAATGTAGCTCGACCCTTGTATTTTTGTTCATATATTATAATATAATTTAATAGCTTACAAAACAAATGATGCTACTCAATGTTTTACTCTTTCTCATTCAATAAAGGTTAAAAAAAATTAAGTTTATTTGTAGAATCACAAAATATAGTTGTGCATTCAACAATATTATCTAATCGAGGGCTATGGGATTTAGAAATTAAATAGATATCATTAAATTTGATGATAAATTTATATAAATTTTTTTAATTATAAAAATTGCAGCTACTATATTCTCATAAAAATATACAGAAAAATAAGTATATTATCAAAATATTATAACAATGACATGTTTTGGATAAACTTCACTATGAATTTATAAAAAAAAAATCATTGCATTTGCAATCTGCCACATTCAAGTAAGATATTCACATTACCAAAATGAGATTTTGCATTTTGGATCAAATTGATCAATATTAAAAAATCATTCCAACCCTCTACCTTATTTTACCCAATATATAAAGCATCTGTAAATTGGAATGGTATCTCTGATAACTCAACTTTAAAGATATGAAACACTAGTGTTCAATGCATATAATCATATTATATGGATAACTCAAATTTGAAGATATGAGACATTATTGTTCAATGCATATATACATATTCATCCAGGTGAGAGGGAAAGAAGGGACACACATTTAATTTAATTTATGTGACAGTGGATGACTATACTAAGTTTGAATTCCATGCATGCCATTGAACCCACAATATGAGCTGTCATTGTTTTAATGAAAATTGGAAATAAATCGGGCATAGGGTTTTCCTAAGAGAAACAAAGGACTTCGAGTTGAGTGTTGAAAGTTGAGGTAGATTTGCATAGTATAGTCATTCGTTTGTTTGGAGAATATACTTGTTAGCGTTCAACATTGAGGATGGAGGCATAGGAGGTAATAGAAACCTAAAGATAATGGAAGATGGGTATGACTCATGAATGACACAAGGATTAACTGTCATGTCCCCACAATGTGCCTTATGATAGTGCACCTCTTGAGGGTGTGAAACACCGCGACGTTTCTCACTTGGATGATTAGAAACACCAAGGATACTTCATCTAGACTATGCCTCTTAACCTAGAGCATACCCATACTCCATTCTAGGCTATCGATGAGTCACACTCCTACTCTAAAGAAACTCTTATTTACCTAGACATTCATTAATTGCTTTAACACTTAGTCATATATAAGGATACATCCAAGAAAATGAGAAGGCAAGAGAATAACGAAACAAACGAAATAGACATGAGAAACATAGATATAGTGCGGGTGGCACAAATTGTACCTCACACCTGGCTAAGTCTTTATTATTGTATAATAGTTACAACATGAGAACTACCATCTCAGTTTACAAATTCAGCAAAGTCAAATGACTTGCCTCACATCAATAAGACACTCATGAAAAAATCCATCACCATAAGACTCTCTGTCATGACCATCATCGCAACAACCTATGATGCACCTCATACATGCCCTCACCTGCAGACTTGTTGTCTCTTCATTTCTACAACCTCTGTATCTTTGTTTCCACATACATCACATATTTTGGTTCTACCTCACACATGCCCCCAATATACCTATGTTTCTATAAT
>SNQJ01S0056827.1:7096-17671 GCA_010110895.2 Picea sitchensis | reverse complement strand
CTTTTCTTTTTCTCAAATTATTTGCAGAATGAAAAATCATTTGTTAACAAAATACTAGAGACATATAATATCCAAGTCATCAGTTGATTTCCATAATCTATGGGGTGATAACATAACCATCCAAAAGTCACAAAGGTGCACTCTTCCTCATCCAATGTCCCATAAAAAAGGTGAGAGAACACCACCCAAGTCACTTGATTTTTGTTCTTCCCATTCGAGTTCACTTCCAAAAATTATTGGTTGACTTCCTTGATGACTCCATGAAACTCCTTGCACCTTCTACAAGCAGCCAAACTTTGACACTATTATCGTGACTCATTAAATCACCACCTAAATCGACAAATCTAGTTAAGGCACCAAGCACCCTCAAGTTTGTCAATTTTCACCATGAAAATGGAATGCACTTGAACCACCAAGTCATCCATGTCCCCTTCAAATAAATCACTACAACACTTAAGAAATGCAAGGAATCAAAACCAACCATACCTTTCCAATGACATCGTTTATTGCAACCATGTTGTAAGTCTATTGTCCTAGGCCTACACCTACCCAAGCAACTGATCAAACTCATTTTCAACGCCTTGCCATCTTTGAACCTTGATTTCTTTTGCTTCAAGGAACCATGAATCCACTGCATAGTTGTCAAGTCATATTGTTGCTAACCAACTATTGTAACTCTACGAAGAGCTACCTCGTTCCAAAAATTTGGTCAACCCACCAACATACAAACTCAACTCAACTATTCTTGGTGATGCACGACAATAAGATGTCATGATGGGAACATGCCGAACCAATTGTCATCTGTGGAGCTACTCCAATTCAGCCAACGTACCTAAGTGTTTCACCTCATTGAAACATAGAATTTCTCCCTTCACAATCACTTCTATGATCTCCCTTTGTTTTTCTCTTCTATGATCACTTATGTGGTTAACTATGCTACAAGTCATGCAACAAATCTTGCATTCAAATTCCTTTTTGTAACACACCCATGATGGGGTGAAAATAAATAAAAAATTGTCCTCCTTACAAGAACAGTTCCTTTCCCTCTACAATTCCTAATTTGGGAATTTTGGGACTCAGCCCGATCCTCTGGTTAAGGTTCTCTGATTCTCTAAGTCAAACAAGACTTAGAGACCTTGATAGTATCACCTCTTAATCAAACCCAGGTCCTTCCAGCTTCTGGTGCAAGTCTTATGATACCCGAGACCTTCTCCTTCACGCTTCAATGAAGTCTCAGAGTTGGCGTTAGCCCCTTTTCTCGTGGCCCCTCCTTGGATGTGACCTTGGGAGATGACCTCATGCAAACACACAATTACGGGCGTGGCCAAAGGTGGTTTGAAACCAAACTACTTTTTGGCCCACAATTCTCCTCAAGCCTCCACATGTCCTTTCTCCAAAACCGGGATTTGTATTGCAGACCGCCCTCAAATTTTTAAATTTCGCACACCTAAAATCCCCGCAATGCTACGGGACTGTCTATCTCCCGATGTTCATGGTATTGTCAGAACTGACGGTTCAGATCTACCCTTTTCAAATCCACGGACCAGATCTGCCCCTCCTAAATCAATGAATGTGATCTCCTTCATGATTCTGGACTTCGAAATTTTCAAATCTCAACCCTGCTTTTCTCCATACATCAATCTTCCATAGTTTACGATCTCCGGACACCTACCCTCCTAAATCAACGACCCTAATTATACTTTGGGCATTTGAGCTTTCAACTAGATCAACGGTCATGTGGCCCTCTTCTCGATCAACAGTTGAGATCTCCTTCGGTTCTCTGGACTTCTGAGATCTCAAATCTCAAACTTTACCCTTTTTACCAATGGATTTTATCTGAAGGCTATAATCCATTGACGCATGTCCACTTTATCTAACAATCAAGGGTTGCTTTGGGTCTTTACCCAGAGTTCAGAGATTTATGCCACATCTCCTCTAGATCTGACAACTATGAATTACTTCGAGACTTTACCCAGAGTCCACAGATTCACACCACATCCCTTCTTAATATGATGGTTATGAATTAAGTTGAGACTTTATCTGGATTCCACAGATTCACGCCACATCCCTTCTAGATTAGATGGTCCAGATTCACTTCAGATGATCTGACGCTGGAGATTTACCTTGGATGATCTGACGACTGAGATCTACTTCGAACGATATAACGATTGATATTTTCTTCGACTCTCCAGCTCTTCTCACTTCTCAAGTCTCAATTCTCAACTGAAAACTCTCGAATATATTTCCTCGGAGTCCACGATCTATTGCCATGTGTCCTTCTAGATCTGGCGGTCCAGATTCACTTCGGGTCTTCGGGGTTCAAGAATCTCAACTTTCAATTGAAAACCCTCGAACATATTCCTCCGGAGTCTGTGATCCATCGCCACGTATCCCTTTGGATTTGGTGGTCCATATTCACCTCCTAGTGATGGAGGCCTCAAATTCTTTCGAGCCTTCATAACTTTGGTAAGTCCACTTCTCCTGCATGTGCCAAGTGTTAAGGTTTGTGAACCTTTCTTAGATCATATGGTCGTCGATCCTTGGTGTTTTGATCTAATGGCCACTATCGCTCCTTGTTGACACAGGGGCAGACCTAGGGTTCAACACTTCAACAACACACCAAAAAAACCCTAACTACCGACCCTTTCAACAACACCTACAAATCAGATGAAGTCTCACCCGAGGTAGAGGCAAGGGTAGTTGCAGGACTCAAATGTATGCAACCTAACTAGGACATAGATCTGTGATTACACCACTCTAACAAAGCACTTAGTAGTTAACATTCATCATTATTTAACCCTTATCCACATCGTATATACAAACCCTAATTACAGAACAACACAATATTCTACCAGATCTAACACATATAAGCACTTAGCACATGGAAAAATATCAGATCTAGCATTTATTCACATCACTTAAGCACTAAGCTATCATACTAGATTCATCTAAACATTCATCACTGCACTTAAGCTTAAATTATATACACATACAATAACCATAATGCACAAAGCAACCATAACACAAGATATACGTGGTTCACCCCAGTGTGGGGATATGTCCACCAACTCTTCTCTTCTTTATTATCTTCTTTCAAGCTTCTTACAGGCACAGAGCATCAAAACCTTACTCCACAGAGGATAGAAGATCTGAGCACACCTCGCCAGATCCTCCTTCCCCAAGTTAGATCACAACACCAATCCTCCTTACACAGTCTGTGCACAAAGCACTACAAACGATCCACACTTAGCTTATAGCCTCAACATACACTAAGCAAAAAGCCTCTTACAATTACTTGCACTTTAGCAAAATACTTAACACCTAGCACCACACCCATACATCCTTACTTACATCGCCTAGATTTCTATTTATACATTTCAAAAGGGCCTAAACATGGGTAAACCCATGGGTTGACATCCCATACCAGATACATAACCCTAATCCCAAAAATTGCCCTAAAAAGGGGCCGAGATCCTACGATATCTGCTTCAACTTGCAATCTGCCTTCGACCAAGATGTTGAAGTCCCAAAAGAGGTCAAACATGACCAAGGATATCCAAAACTTGGTCAAGGGCCAAAAGGCCCCCAACACTCACCTATGACTTGTCCCGAGTCACTCTGGTCTGGGTAACTCTGTCTCAAAAGCCTCGAGCTTGGCTCGAGCTTCTTCAACCTGTTTCTTTGCCAAGGCCTCCTACTCAGTGAAATATTGAATAAATACCTCGTTCACAAGTCATTCTAAGCATTGTTCTACGGAATTGACTACTCATTCTAGCTCTGCTCCTTGACCTTCAATTTCCTCACAAAGTAGGCAAGTTGCATCCTGGACTGGCTGGAGCTTCTGAGTCACTTCCATGAATTTTCTTTGTATGGCATGGACCTATTGTTGAGCTGTGCACTGTTCTTGGGATATTTTCATTCGCTTGACCACTGACAAGGGCTTTAACTACGCTTGTACTGTTGTTGCTTGCTGCTTTGCTTCCTGTAGTTGCGACTCTAGTGTTTTCAATTTAGGGTCCTCGGTAAGGCTTTCATAAGTATACACACTGTGACTTCTTAGATGTTTACATTCCATGGCTAATTCTTTGATCCTTTCAACTGCACTCTGGGAAATTTCTTCTCTCCCGTCTTGCATTTCCTTTGGAGTGCTTGGCACTGTTTGTAGCTCCAGTTATACTATTATCTATTGAAGCTGTTGAATGGCTTCAGCAAGCTTCGCTACTTGAGTCTCCACCAGGTCTTCCTCCATTTTCTCTAAGTCCGTCACAGAGAAAATTTCTCTGCGGACTGCTTCTTTAACTCCAACCTGCTTCGTGAGCATATGTCCTTTCTCTTGCTCGATTTGCGCTCTATCCTCTTCAAAATTGATTTGGAGGTCATCCTTCTCTTGTTGTGCAACTCGGGGTTGTTCTATGACTTCCTCTTGTGCTTGCTTCAGGGCCATTATGGCTTGTTCTTTTTCTTCCTACACGCGACGAACGCAAGCTTCGGTCACATCAACTATTTTGTAGAGTTGGGTAGGCTCATCTCCCAACTCTGTTTCTTCTGATGGTGGGGGCGCAGTGGACATTGCGCGGATGGAGTGAAGGGATTGTTGTACTCCTCTCAGCTCTGCTTCAATCCTTCCATACAAGGTTTCTTGTTTGGATTTAGTTCTCTGCAAAATATATTTCAAGGCATCTAATATAGCTACGATAATGAAGTAAAAGTCATCAACCATGAGCACAGTTTGCAACTTCGGCTTACTCTCTTTGGACTTCTTTTGTGATGTACGTTTCGTTGGGGAAACCTTTATTTTATTAGATGTCTCTGCCTCTTCAAGGGGGTTCCTAGGTAGTGTTACTTCACCTTTCTTCTTCTTGTCTTCTTCCCCTTCTTTCTTTTCTTTGTCCACTTCGTCGTCTCCTCCTCTACTAGGTGAATCTGATGCAATCTCTTCAGTTGTGATATGTATTTCCCCTACATATTCCTTCTTTTTCTTCCTACTACTACTGGGTGCATCATACTCTTCGCGAGTAACCACTGGAATTCCGATGAGGTTGGGGTCAGACAATGTTGCTTGGTTGACTAGTATAAGGAACTTTGTAGTCCATTCCTTAGTGATTTCTTCCAGGTCCTCCTTTATGAGATTGTAGTAGGATTGAAGCTCTTCTTTAGTTTCATCTACATGCGCAATAATATAAGTAAAATGACTATTTTCCCGGAACTTCAGAAGGGGCATGAACCTGTCCAGGGTGTTCGACGTAATATGAGGGAAAGACTCAATAGTCCTCTTCAACTACAGGTAGTAGGTATGGAATATTGTTTTTGACTACCATTGTTTCCCCATATCGCTCGAATACCAGAGCGTGGTGAACTTTGTAACTAGTGGCTCGAACAAATCAATGTCAGGGAAGGTCACACCTTCCAGCATATCCGAAGCAGTGAATGCAATGAGGATAAACAACTAGCTAAAATGGAAATCATAGACCTGATCATGAGCTTCACGACAATCCAGTTCTAACTGATTGACTAGGTAACTGGCCTAGTTCATCTGTAGTCCTTCCACACATTTTCCTGCAAGGCCAATGACAAACCCTGTGACCTACGTGGGTCTGTTCTTTTAGACTAGCTTACCAACAATCAACTGGAAATCAAGGAGCACTGCGCCATTCTGAATGGGGGCTACCTTGTAGCCTCATGTCCCTTTCTCTACATCCCTGTAGGTGTCTTTGATCTTCTACGCCAGGGCAGGATCTGCAACCTTTCCTGGATAAAATTATTGTGGGTCTAGTCCCTGCATGCTCAATATAGTGATCCTATGGATTAATGTCGGATCGACAGTGATGCGTCTATCTAACCATAGATACCCTCCATGGAAGCACGACAACAGTATCTTAACGCACACATTAACCTCCTGGTTCCTTCCAAAATGTGGTATCTTCATCATGTTCAAGACAGTGGACCTTGCAATGTCCATAGTCCATGGTTGGGGGATGATCTTCGACTTCTTCCCCTTGGTCTTGGTCAAATATTTGTGAGGTGTGAGCATGTCATAGCTATTGCAGTCTCCTAGGTTATAGTCATTTATCTTCAAGGTTGGAATCCTCTCCAACTGCGGTCTGACTTCTTGTATTCCCTTCAAGAGGTACGCAGTGATGACTGTGTGGTCGAAGTCCCTCAGGACACTGTCACGACTCACCACACCATCCAAGGGTGGGATGTAGTCCAGTAGGATGGATGGAATTAGCTTCACATTCTCCAAGTTATCACGATTCTTGGTTTTTTTCTCAATCACAGCTTGGGATGGTCCAGATCCACGAGCAGTTGATGAGGAGGCTTTCACTCCTCTCATCGATGAGACTTGGATACTTGCGGACTTCACCTTCTCGGTCATGAGGTCTATTAGAATATCTTCAACATCTTTTTCTGTTGCACTAATTGTGTCCAACATGCACACTCGAGATCTGATATCTCAGGTCAGTGAACAATACTCAATGTAACATAATGGATGGCGAGGTATCAATGATCACTGCGCGAAATCAACTAGTTATTTGCAGGCTCAGATAATCATAATTGGAAAAAGTGTTCTCAAGGCAATGCTCAATGGGATAAATAGATATTTTTGTAACGGTTTCTTTCAATGGGTCGCAAAGCCTTATTGAATGCAATTCCATCCATTATGGAATGGTCCCAACGGTCTAATGGAGAAATTTTGGTCCATAACTACTTTCCTAACCATTCAGGAGCATCGATTGAACGATCATATTTCTTTGTCATGGAGAAGTGCCAATCTATGTTGTACTAATATTCTGGCGAAGTTCGAGTTCTGGAAACCTTCCTTCTGAGAAGTATTCTCTAGAACTTCTTGCAATTTTCATAACTTTTCCCTCTCCTTACTGAGATTTTTAGCCTTCTTTCTTGTGATCTGAATCACTGGTTTCCTCTTTCCATTATCGTTCTTATCTCCTCTTGGCATGATAACTTTTCACTGTCTAGAGTCTTTCATAGGATTCAAGGGTAATACTTCTTCTCTTTCTGGGGTAGGGGCTCTACTCTCTTGTACAAATAGGTGTCTCGAATATTCATGTGTATTTTAAACTTCGACGTCCATATCTTTGGTCCTTAGTAGCTTTGACTAGTTCTCTTGTTCTTCCAGTAAGTGTGTTATTCTCCTAGCCATGAAATCTCTTAGTTCTTGTTTTTTCTGTTCTAGATCTTCCTCTTCATGTTTCCTTCGCATCTGATCTTTCTCAATCCAAGTTTTTCCTAACAAGATAGCAAATGGGGTGTTGTTCTCAACAAACTTAACGATCACAAATTCTTCTTCTGTCGAAGTGCCATGAGCACTCATAGATATCTAGGTAATTCTTCCACATAGGGTTATCATCTTTCCTCTAAATAATCCTATTCCTCCTAATGAAGGAACCATTGCAGGATTTCCCAAAATTTACCAAGTTCTTTCTGTCATGATATTCACATGTGTTTCCTCATCCATGACATAGTCTATGTCGAAGTTTCCTATTCTTGTTTCTATGTAATCTTTCTCTTTTAAGACCTCTAATAAGTTGATATTTATGTGATCATTCAAGGTTTCTTTCATCTGTAGTAATACAATCTCTGATTCTTTCTGGGGTTCTATCATATCCTTAGTTTCTGGTTTGTCTCATAGTTTTCTTGTTTCATATTCATCTTTTCAATTTTATCAATCATTCTAGGACAATCCAAAATTTCATGGTCCATAGCTTTATAATAAATACAACTAGGTATTCTACCAGGGCATTCCTTAGCAAAATGTTCCAGTCTTCTGCAACTATAACAAAGGGTTAATCCTCTCTTTCTCTTAAATGATCCCCAACTTTTCCCGTACTACGCACTGGAATCATAGTAGCTAACCTGAAAAAAATTATTTCTAAGATCCTACATCCATTTGTTAGTCCAAACATTCTTTCTATGCATAGGAATAACATACTATCATTGCTTCTATCATATCTATTCATATCAAATATTCTTTCTTCTAACTATGCCCTAGTTTTCAGACTAGGACAAAATTTATCAAACATACCTAGATCCATACTTTCGAAACAATTTTTTTTACTTATATTACCTTTCTCAGAGAACAAAGATTCAATATATTACATCTTTTATTCATATTGGGTTTCTCTTCTTAGCACAATGCTTCACAAGTCAAGTAGAATAATGTGCACTAAAGTAGCATATCTACGCACAGAGCTTTCTTTTCTTCAGTTCCCAACAATCACAGTTTCAGGTCCTGGCAATGAAACCATTTGTTGGAACAGGGACATACCCAGGTTTCAACGCTTCAACAACACACCAACAAAACTCTAACTACCGTCCCTTTCGGTAACACCTGTGAAGCAAATAAAGTCTCACCCGAGTTGGAGGCAGGGGCGATTACAGGACTCAAATGTTTGCAAACTAGTTGGGACACAGATCTATGATTACACCACTCTAACAAAGAACTTAGTAGTTAACATTCATTGGTATTTAACCCTTATCCACATCGCATATCCAAACCCTAATTACAAAACAATGCAGTATTCTACCAGATATAACACATCTAAGCACTTAGAACATGGAAAAAGATCAAATCTATCATTTATTCACATCACTTAAGCACTAAGATATCATACTGGATTCATCTAAACATTCATTACTGCACTTAGCTTAAATTATATACACAGACAATAACCAGAATGCACAAAGAAACCATAACATAGGATATATGTGGTTCACCCTAGTGTGGGGCTACGTCCACCAATTCTTCTCTTCTTTATTATCTTTTGTCAAGCTTCTTACAGGAACATAGCATCAAAACCTTACTCCGCAAAGGACAGGAGATCTGCGTGCACCTCACAAGATCCTCCTTTCCCGAGTTAGATCATAGCACCAAGCCTCCTTACACAGTTTGTGCACAAATAAATATAGACGATCCACACTTAGCTTACAACCTCAACATACACTAAGCACATAGCCTCTTACTATTACTTGCACTTTAGAAAAATACTTAGCACCTAGCACCACACCCATACATCCTTACTTACATCGCCTAGATTTATATTTATATATTAAAAAAGGGCCTAAACATGAGTAAACCCATGGGTCGACATCCCATACACATTACATAACCCCTAATCCAAAAAACTACCCTAAAAAAGGGTCGAGATCCCACAATCTCTTCTTCGACTTGCAATCTGCCTTCTACCAGCCTGTCAAAGTCCCAAAAGAGGTCAAAAATGACCAAGGATATCCAAAACTTGGTCAAGGGCCAACACTCTTCCTCTTGATCTTCTGAATTACTCCGACTTAGAAGATTTTCTAAGTGCTCGAAGGATTCGACCTTTGCTACTCCTATGGGCCTGTCTCCTAGATTTCATCTGCACTCCTGAAAATGTTATCTCTTCTGAGCTTGATCTCCTTAAATATTTCTCCATCCCACATGATCCTTGCATTTCAGGCATCGCATCAAACTCAGATCGAAGGTCAATGAAAATCGACGGTTCACAAAAATTTCAGGGCACCAACATGCATACTCTTTACCAGAGAGTTCGACCTCTGCAATATGGAAAGTGCTCGCTCTATTCTATTCTAATCGGGATCGTTGATCTTCCATCCTGTTGAGATCAATGGAAGGGTGAATTGCAGACTGTGAACTATTGCATATGCTATTTTCACCTTCATGCTCTGCAGTGATTGCCCACCCTCGATCTCCATTCATAGATCGACGATTCATAACATTTGTGGGGTTCAACTTGACTATTGTGAAATTTGACATCTCGGAGCCTCGAGCTATAATGTTCCTAGACCCAGGTCACATGGATCTTCATATAGGTCTTGGGCTATAATCCACGCTCTTAGTCGAGTTTTTTTTTAAGGGAATAGGTGCAAGTTCAAAGTCTCCTAGACTAATGGTATGAAGGGAACACATTCCCAAATCGCAGAGCTTTAAGATCTGAATCAAGGAAAAGTAACTTGTGAGGTTACCAAAATGGTAGCTATGCCCAAAGGCTTGCTCCGAATCCGAAACAGTGATGTAAATTTCTGGGGAAAGCACCTTCGAGTGATTAAACCGAGACGTATGGAAATTCAAGAAGAAATATAGGTTCTCAAGGGAATGAACGCATACTCATAACTTATTAATTTAATACAGAGAAAGAACCCTTTATAGAGATGTAAATACTCACATGAATCCATCATTTATAATTCAAAGAATAAGGCAAGAAAACACTTATCAAAATCATAGAGTGTGATGTGAATGCAGAAAGGGATGCTCGTTTCCACCCAACCATAGGCTCAGTGATTCCCAATGGATTTATCACTAGCCACCCCTGAGCTTAAGCCACGATGCTTTGAGATTCAATATCTTACTTCCAGCTCAACGAAAGTTAGGGACGAAGGTTACTCTTCTTCTCCCAATACAGAAATAGATAAGGATGAAGGTTATTCTCCTTCTCCTTACTCAATCTCTATTTTCTGTGATTAGAACTCACTGTTCCTCTTTCAATCCTTCCTCGGACCCGAGAGTTTCCACTCTCGTCTCTGCATTTTTTCCACAGGTCTTCCTCTGCCCACAAC
>SNQJ01S0056826.1:14807-31015 GCA_010110895.2 Picea sitchensis | reverse complement strand
GGTTAGGACCCTAACACTTTGAAGCACTCTACTAGTTCCTCCTCTACCTAAGACATAAATTCATTATTTTATTTGGTTCTAAATATCGTATTAAATTTCAATGGAAAATGCATATTTAAAGTGTATGCTTATTATAACTATTATCTACATATACCAAATCTAACTCCATGAATATATCCTCATAATTCAACACAATGTGTGTGGATAAATGTATGTAAATTAATAAAGGAAGGAATGAAATTTATGAATTTATCATGAGGTTTTTGATGACTAATTCTGTGATTAATATATCCTTATATGTGATTTGTAGGATACTAGTGATAATTCCCCATCTTCTAATCTTAATACAATTTCTGCTCAGAATGGAATCAAACATCATAGGTTTGTTATTAGAAGATGTATGTGCAATAGACCCCAAATAATTAATGCACTTTAATATGAACTTTTTCCAACAAATTGTGATCTTCCAATAGAGTAGTGAATTCATAGGTAAATGGAAACGATCCTTTGTAGTTTTACTATGATGCATTAGTGGTGTGTTTGTGAAGAAGGTGATTAGTACAATTCAAACACCAAAGGGATATGGTCATCCATTGAGAAAAAAATATTTAGTGTTGATGGTTAGTTGAGGGTCAATTGATGTGTTTAAAGACACACAATCACCATAATTTGTTAAAGGTACACATTATTGATGTGGTTGTGATATAAATTAGTCCAGAATCCTTAATTTACCCTCAACCCTTATAATATTTGTACCATCTAACCGATTCTAGAATGCATATATTCAACAAATATCTCCAATGGCTATACTTGGATGCAGTAGTCTCACAAAAGAATTACATCATGTTATCATAAGTTCATCCACATTTGTAAGATTCTTTATTTAATATTTTGTAGACAATAAATTTATTTCAATGAGTATATGTCAAAATATCAAGTACCATGAATTTTATGAAATTATTAAACATATTATAACTAGGGCCATCTTGATCCAGGTGGATATTGGTGGCCACCCGCCTATTCCAATTGGCTCCAAACAGTCTTCTGGCAATTTACTATTTTTAGCATTTTTTTGGTTCGTAAACTTCCGGGGCCATTTTGAGGGCCTAAATGAAGGTTTTTTGGTATCAAGCACCTAAATAATAATCGAAGGCTCTGATTGAGCCCCCAAAATGAATCTCCTCGACGATTCCTTTCAAACGAGCTATCATGCACCCCAAACGAAGATCGTATGCCAAAGTTATGCCCCCAGGAAGTTGATACACCAAACTACCCAAAACAAGGTCCACAAAAACTGTTGGCTTTCCATCTTTTCGGATCATGGTTTTGGATTTTCTTTATGTTAAAAATGCCTTTAGAACCTCATTATAATCATGTTCTTGCGAATGTGAGTAGCCATGACATCTCTTCTCAGAGATAAGATGCCACCATTCTAGCGAGTCTTTCACTCCGTATTTCTACAGTTTTGTACATTTCGCTCATTAATAGAAATTGTGTATTACTGTATCTTTGTGTTTATGGTTGCATCTCTCATATATTTCTTTTATATTATTGGATATCTGAGATATCTCTGTACATTTCTTTATTATATCTTCGCTCTCATTTTGTACCGAAAATAATCTGGATCAGTGGTATCAGAGCAGGATGCTCTTGATTGTTTTTTAGTGCATGTCCCCGACGAGGTCCAAGTATAGCAAGTTGGGTCTTGAGCTTGTCTCTCTTGAGGATAATCTCTCTCGCACGCCCAAGAAATCCTCCATGGTATAAGAAAATAAAAACGATGAAGCATAAGATTCTATTAATTTGTTTCTTGAGCAAGCTCTCACGCGACAGAGGGACGAAATGATGGAGAATTTTTCCCACATCCTTCAATGCATGCCGATAATAACATGTGCGTCTTCATCAAGAGACCTCTTTGGAAGCACATTTCCTTTCAAGGTATAAGTTAATTTTGATATTCTCATATTTGAAGGACAAATAGATGTGAATGCCCTAGAAAAATGGTTAAATATGTTAGAAGGTTATTTCTCTGTTCATAATTTCTCTAACAGAGAAAATATCACCTTCACACTCCTTAAGGCTCTCCCCCATGTCAAACATTGGTGGGAAACTTACAGGGAGAAAATTTCCATAGAGGAGTCTGGAATATATGGGGTCGAGCTCACTTGGGATTTTTTTGTGGATGCGGTTAAGGAACAATATTACTTTGTTGGATACTATGACGACCAATATACCACACTGCGGCAAGAGAGGGGACAATCAGTGTCGAAGTTCAACAATACCTTCCATACCTTGTGCACCAAGATGGGTATCAAAGACTCAGAGTGACATTTGGTTCTGAAATACCATGGGGCTCTACATGGATACATCCAAACTGAAATGGATTTTATCGATATGTCATCACTGGGTGCTACTTATTGATATGCAGTTAAAATCGAGTAGAAATTTAAGAACCAGAACAAACGATATTTCGGGTGTGCAAATCCGCAACAACCAAAGCATGATAAAGAAGGCCCTAACAAACAACCTTCCGACAACCAGTCCAAGCCACAGGAAAATAAGGCTAACATAAAGACAAATAAGGACACTGAAAAGTGGTGCGATTTCCACAAAATACCCTGACACAACACCGATGAATGTCGCTCAAAAAATTCATTGGTGGTCGAGATCAAGGACAAGGAGTCGAAACCTGATTCATAATCCGATTCAATAAATCATGGAAAGACATAGATCATCGACGCATACCCCACTGCTACTGTCGCAACCACAACAATTTAACCAGAAGAACCAGGAGATCCGGAAGAGGGGGAGCACATTTTTCATTGACATATGTGGGTGAAGGGGAACCCATTGCATTTTATTGTTGATAGCAGAAACCAGAAGAACCTCATCTCAACAAAGATCATCAAATAGTTGGAATTGTCGACAACACCATACTCGCAACCATACAACATTTAGTGGCTTCACCAGGGACGAGACCTCTGTGTCAGCCAACAATGTCGATTGTCATATGGCATCCAACCCTTCAAGGATGAGTTATTATGTGATGTTTTCCCACTGGATGTTTGTGATGTTCTTTTGGGCTAACCATATATGTGGAAGCGCCATGCTATTTATGAGTCTCGACCCCATAGTGTCATTGTTACTTTGGGGGGTCATCTCTATAGGATATCAGAGGTAGTTCCAACTACCGTCCCACATAAAAAATGCTGCAAGGTAGTATCCCATACTACAAAATTCAGTTTCTTCACAGTATGTTCAAAAGGTGAACAGAAGAACACCACAACCATTGCAACCTTAGTCCAAGCACCTATTGTCCAACAGAAACATGTCGACAAGATTGAAGCAAAGTGAAAGGATTCTTTCTGCACATAGTCATCTCATGAATCCAGACTAGTTAAAAAGGTCCAACCCTTCCATCCATAGGTTCATGACAACCTTCAACAATATAAGCAACAAAAATTCTCGAGCAAGGCACGCAGCTCATCAAGATGCAGATTCAACAAACACTTTTCCCTCTCCCCTCGACACTCAATGCAATGGATACCATTTCTTCCTAAGGAAGGAGGATCGATCTAGGTGGATATCGGTGGGCACCCACCTATTCCAACTGGCTCCAAACAATCTTCTGGCAATTTACTATTTTTAGCAGTTTTCCGGTTCCTAAACTTCTGGGGCCATTTTGAGGTCCTAAATGGATGTTTTTTTAGGATTACGAACTTCAATGATAGACAAAGGCTTTGATTGATCCCAAAAAATGAATCTCCTCGACGATACCTTTCCAATGAGCTATCATGTGCCCCAAACAGAGATCGTATGCCAAAGTTACGCCCTCGGGAAGTTGATACACCAAACTACCCAAAATGGGGTCCACAAAATTGTTGGCTTTTCATCTTCCGGGATTAGAGCCTCATTGTAATCATCTTCTTGTGAATGTGAGTAGCCGTCACATCTCTTCTCAGAGATAAGCTACCACCATTCTAGCAAGTCTTTCACTTTGTATTTCTACAGTTTTGTACATTTCGCTCATCAACAAAAAATGTGTATTATTGTATCTCTATTTTTATGGTTGCATATATGGTATATTTCTGTTATATTATTGGATATCTGAGATATCTCTGCACATTTCTTTATTATATCTTTGTTCTCATTTCGTGTCTAAAATAATCCGGATCACATCTTGACTTTAGTTGGATCACATCCAGAGATATACATGTCACAAGCATCTCTAGATGTATCAATGAAATAGTAGTTTTTCTTGTATTTTTATGAAATAGTTTCCTACTAGTTTTATAGATACTCAAATCCATGTTTTGGTACATTTGGTTGAAGACATTCAATCAACCAATGTGGTGAGCTATAGATGGATGTTCTTCATATAGAGGTACATGAAAACTCTTAGGGAGTTTGTAAGGCAATGGGCACGCCATGAATAATGCATGGTCGAATGATATTGTTAATGAAGCTTTCATTTTTATGTTTAAGTTCCCAAAACAAATGAATTTAGATGCTCTGATCACACTGGATAGTGATCATGATGAAGAACGATCAAAAGGGGAAATACTTAAAACAAATTATGGATAAACATAGATTTTAAGAGGGGATATACATATTCGAGATATATGGTCGTAATTTTGGTTTTTAATGAACAACTATTTTACTTGTAAACATTGAATAATATTAGTTATTCATCACTAAAATTATATATGAGGATGAATGGGAAAGAAGAAAAAAATCATTTTTCTCAATATGGAAGCTACTAGGAAATGTTGGATAATGTACAATTAGATGGGTGAAAAATCATAATTTAAAAGTGGTTTTGACCAATTTAATTGTTTGGAAATATAATTAACATGTAGTTAATATTGATTAATTTACTTTAAACATAAATATTTGAGTTAGAACAATGAGTAAAATTTGTTGCTTTTTGTTTGTCTTTATTATGTTTATTAAACTCATCATTTAAAAGTGGTTTTGACCAATCCAATTGTTTGGAAATATAATTAACATGTAGTTAATATTGATTAATTTACTTAAACATAAAAATAATACAATATTGCATTAATTTAACTCAATTGTCAAGCTTATTTTAAAAATTAAGGAGTCAACTCTTAAATCATTCATAGCAACTCCTAACACTTCTCTTATACTTAGATTAGATTTAGCATTTATTTTAAAAATTAAGGAATCAACTCTTAGGATTCATAACCACCCCTAACATTTCTCTTATACTTTACTTATATTAGACTTAGGATTTACTTTAGGATTAGTTATCTTATACTTTACTCCTACTCCTAAAAATAAAATAACTTTTCATTAAAACTCAAACCACCTTATGAATTCAAAATAAAATTAGATAACAATGGAATATATATATATATATATATATATAATTTGTGGCTGTGAAAAGTTTCCTAATGATAATGATGATAGAGGAGTAGAGTGTTGTTATATATATACTTTTTATTAACTAAACTATAACAACACTCCTTTATCAGGAAACTCCTCGCAATCACTAATAAACTCTTTACTTCGTATTAGTCCCTGCCATTCGCGCAACGGTCAACTATTGTTGACCGCCTATTAATATGTCTGTTTTGTAATATTTGTAATATTAAGTGGTACATTTTGTATCATTTTTATAAATTTTAATCTATATTGTAAATTATTTTTATTAATTTTCATTTTTGAAAAATTAAAAATTATTTTTATGATTTTTGAATATTTATATCTTCATTTTTCTATTGACCTTCGCCAACTAAATACTCCCTCGCCAACTAAATACCCCGGTGGAGGGAAAAAATATTTTCTTAATTCTCACCATTTAAAATTCATTTAAAAAATAAATAAATGGGATTAACGCCCACCGCCTCCCCGCCACTCTTCACGATATGTACCCGGCTCCACTTGGCTACCATCTCCCACCGCCATGCACAATGCCTTGTACCTGTCTACCTCCATGCAAAGTGCCTTGCCATGCCCTGCACATTGCTTTCTACCTCGCTACGTTCTCCTAGAGCGGAGATGCGAGGTCTGCTCCAACCCACTGGATACCTGATTCCTTTCAGTCACCTCTGAAAGACGATCCCGGGGATTCAACTTATGCTATTGGTACTGCTCTCAACTATCCTTCATCGACCCGGGGCTTCAGCTTATGCTATTGGGAAATACTAAAACACCCGACCCCAACTCCCTAGCTATTTCTCTTTCCCATGCCCTGCCTACCTCCACCTCCACCTCCCTCCGTGGAAACATCAAAGCAAGCAACAGAGTAAGCTAGAGAATTAAGAGACAAAGGGACAAGCATGAGGAGAAGAAGAAGAACAGGTGGTTCCCCCTCAAGCTCAAATCGACTAAATCCCGCTTGCCTGAGATAGACAAAAATATATGAAATGACAATATTTCAAATAAAAGTTTAGTCTAGCTTTGTTCTTTCCGAACCGCAGCTTGCAAAATTGGCAGGCTCCCTCATCGAGCTGCCCCACGAATTGATTGGAATGACCATATGCTTCTACCCTTCCTCCCCGATGGCCGGGAAACTAAAAGATTTGAGAGCTGCAGGCCCCCCCTCCCACTTAATAGAATAGTTGTTCAGCCGCCCGGTTGTAGGTCTTGTCGTCTTGGCACTTCTCTTTTGTTGTTGTCAGTGTATTCATTATCTGCGGATTGCGGACCAGTTCTGCCATCACCCATTCTATTGTAGTTGTGCTAGTGTCAGTTCCTGCACCAAAAATTTCCTGCAACAAACAAGGAATTAAACATACGAAATTAAGAGAACCCTTTTTACTATTTGTATCCAACGTCTCTAAGGGTTAATGCTAGAACAACAATTTTCACAGATTAATTCTCTTTCTTAGTATCACTAAATACTTCTCCCTACTTGGATAAGAGTAATATGAGATAAGGAGAGACTTACAATTAAGTAGATTTTGATACTTTAATAATGACAATATCTTTGATTCTTCTAGAAGGGTTGCCAAATTACCTTTGGAGATTCAAGTTCTTGAAGTAGTCTCTCTTGAAAGTGGATTTTCTTCTTCCATGAAAGCTGGGGTTGACACTATACAAAACCGGCTTGGGTTATCAGGCATTCTGGTATTCTTGGTCCTGGAGGCGTTCTCCAATTTGACACAGATCATGGTAAATTTTCTTGTTGGTTACCCAATTGCATCTTGGCAATTGGCACTCCATGTCCAACGAGCTCACTTCCTGGACTTAATGGGGAATAAATGGATTGTCCTATTGCTCAATTCCTGCCTTTTGATGAAGCAAGAGTGATTCTGATCTTCACCATCTCTTTAAAAGATGCCTGTAAGTAAAGGAAATCCAAATAAATCATGGAGGATCTATATATTATAGAAACCCTGAGAATTATCTACCGATTTATGGGCCCAAGGAAGGTGAAAAACTCTTTAGAAACTGGATATTCGAAAATTGGAAATTAAAGAATGGTACAGTTTGTCACCTTTAGGGAGAGGATTCTTTATCATAATTTTTTCAATGAAGGATGAGAACGTAGTGTTTGAAGGAAGCCAGAGTTGTACCTAAAGCAGAAATTCCATCCAGAGCATAGGTTTGGGTGCACTTGCCCTTTTTACCTCCATAATTATGGGATTAAGTTGTTCTAAAATATATTGGGATGGATTAGCATTTTCTGTAAGTATGGAAAAATTGATGCTGAAATTTGCATTGTAAATGTATGCCTAATGTTTATAATAGCAATGCAGGTTTTGTACCTGAAAAAGACTCTGTAAAGGAGGTCAAGGTTGCAAGCATTCTGGTCAGAGTCGTAGACTGGAGCATGCCTAAGCCTCCTCCATGCAGATCATGATAAAAAAAATAGACAAACTACCCAAGGGATCCATGGCAGCGGTTCCATGTGGACAAAAGAATGTTACGTGTTGAATTTTTGAACTATGGTAAGGACACCTGCTCATTAATATATATTTTATTATTATAAAACTATAATAATAACACTTTATTATTCTTACAACAGTATGATAGATACCAACCACTCTATTTCTTTTGCTTTCACCCTCGGATACTTACGCTAATGGAGGATTGTTTGGATGGAGTACCAGACACGCATAGTGGGTCATTGAGGACCATAACCTGTAGCACAGTGTTTGATTGATGGAAGACCAGAAACTAGAGTGTTGGATGGATCGAGGACCAGACCATACATAGTGTTTCAGCTAAGACCCGAACCTTACGATATTGTTTCATTGAGGACCTGAACTGATAGTGTTTAGCCATACACCTACTTTATCGCCTTTTGGTTTGAAGAAACATCTATACTACTTGGCAGACATTAATTCTTCATTCACTATAGACAAGCCCAGAACCTACCTAGCCATTTAGCCTCAAACCTGAAAAGATAGACGGAATGTAAATTCTAACCTTGTACAATGTCGAATACACAATGGCAAATACAAACATTACACAGAGATTTTTTTCTCGGAAATTCAAACCGGGAAAACCAACATATATTATATTCATTCATTGTGTTACATTGTTTACAATACAATATACATATAGGAGCCAGCGGCATCCAAAACCCTAACCCAATTAATCGGAAATAGAAAACTATCGGCAAAAACCATTTGTCGAAAAAACCACCTAAATACATGACACGTTTCCCGAGGTAAGTGTCACGTTTCCCGAGGCAGAAAATGTTTTTATAACACATACCCAACACTGAAGGCCAGGACCAGTTATGGGAATATATTGAGGCAAAGTCAGGGAGGATGAGCACATTATTGAAGCTATCCTAAATCTTCTATAAGGCCACCTCATTCAAATATATGTCAATGATTGCAATGAGACATTCATGAATATCCACCAAGTGCAGAACCAAAAGGAATTACTAATTGCATTAGCAGACAAGTGCAATGAATTCTTCCAATCCTACTCCACCTTTCAGTTATCTTTTGTGAGAGTCATAAATATGGGGCTTCCCTCTCCTTGTGAAGAAAAAGAGGCAAAATAGGATGATCATAGATACAAGGGTGACAAGCAATACGCCTCTAGTGGAGCAGGGCTATATAGGGAAATTTGAGGATGAGCTCAAATTTGTAAGAAGAGTGGTTTGTGGACTTAGTCAACCACAATTTAAGCTTATTTCCATGGATCAAATAGAACTCCAAGGAAGTGGGAGTTGTAGATATTGAAGGACTGATCAGGAAGATAGAGTTGGAACCATATCACTTAGCAGAAGAATAGAATCATTACCTGCAGATCAACAGAGAATCTATGGCACCAATTGTACCCATGAGTCAATTTTAATGTAAGAAGCATGAGAGATCCTAACGCAGGTACATCTAGTATGGCTCTGTCCACTCAGCAAGAACACAAACAATCAAGGAAGAAGGCTTGAAAGCGACGACTCCTATCGTCAGGGACACCTATCCCATACTTATCGAATTTTTTGCTAACACCTTCTGCCTAAGTGGCATATAAATATGTATTTCATCCATAAAATCTATGCTTACAAAGTGAAATCATTCATGTCTCGAGGGCCTCTGGTCTACAACTAGAGTTATGCAAATTATTTATGATTTATACCTTGCACATACGGGCAACAAGAACAACACTACTCCAAAACTACAGAGGAAACATACTTTACCATCTCTCAATACTGAACTATAGAAAGCATATCTCTGCAACTAGAGTTATGCGAATTATTTATAATTTATACCTTGCACATCGGGGCAACAAGCACAAAACCACTCCAATAGTTAGGTTGATTTCTATGGATGAGAAGTGCCATGGTTCCCCCCATTGATTCGCCATAAAGGAACCTCGCTTTCTCCCTATATTTAACACGCTCTGAAATGTAATTTCCATACTGTCTTGTTACTGTGCACAACTACAGATCTCATACAATTATCTCAGTGTAATGTAATTTCCATACCATCTTGTTACTATCCACAACTATGGATGTCATACAATTCTCTCAGTGAATATAAATCACCACAACATTTAATATATTGCATTTATAAAAAGAT
The DNA here is from genome assembly GCA_010110895.2 of Picea sitchensis. NCBI lineage: Eukaryota > Viridiplantae > Streptophyta > Pinopsida > Pinales > Pinaceae > Picea > Picea sitchensis. Next base: position 21,008 of record SNQJ01S0056826.1, on the reverse strand, counting down.
CCCAGTTATACATACCAGCGACGCTCCTGAAAAATGTTGCACAATCGACTACATTTAATGTTGTTCCGACAGACTTTCCATGTCCTGCATAATCTATACCAAATACTGCATACCCAGCCTTTGCAAACCTGACTCTTGTGTCTGAATAGATCTGATTGGGTTACCAGATTTCAAATTAAATTAATAAGAAAATTCAGTAAATAAACTTTACCAAATATTGTTGTTTAACTAACATCCTATTCATATCCATTTATAGTCCATTGTCCAGGGTAACCACGGATATTCACATTCCAAATACCTTTCATGAAAATGCTGCACTCTATGTCATAGCCTGCAACCATGAGAAGAAAACAAATTATACAAGACAATATAGGCATGATATAAATAAATATAAATATAGTAGGTCTAACAGTAAGAAAAACATATGTTACAGTTACAAGTATTTCTAATTACTGCAAGCTCACTGATAAACATATTTCTTACCATACCAACTACAGTAAACAAATATCTTACATTCCAGTCAATGAGGCAGGGACTAGCTGTTTTGCAGCTATTTCCCTTGTTAGTTAATTTCTAATATTTTACTCCATAAAGTTAGGTATAAACATAGAGCTCTAATTAGAATAATATGTGTAATTGTAGATTAAAGAATATAATATTAATTCATTTGCATATGTAGATAATATTTTTTTTTTCAATTTTGTTAACTTTAATGAATCAGAATTACTAATTCATAAACTATATAACATAAACTACAAGTTTATTCCAATATAACAATGTAAAAAACAAAAATTATCCAACTTTTTTCTACCAATAAACATAGAAATATATTAACATCAAACATAAACATGCCATGTAAAATGATAAAAAACACTAAATTGCAGTTTAATGTTCTTCTTTGATAACTTCAATGATTATATATATTTTTCACAATGAATATATATATATATAATCTCAAGGATTAGGTGTAACATGACACAAATAAATCCACTCATACCATTTGTTATCGTTTTAAACATAATATAAATTAGATAATTTCTTAATGCTTATTATTATTCTAGCCCAAATACTTAACAATTAAACATAACTATATATGTCGAGGCAAACTTTTTACTATTTAATTTTTTTTGTCCATAAAGATGTGTTCTACTTCCCTCCATGTTTTCTAATGTGCAAAGCATTTTTTTATTTTTTATTTTGGCTTTCTTCATAGTCACCAATATATGGTCATGCTACAATTGTTGTGCTTGGTATGTTGTGCATCAAACCCAATTACTTAACAATCTTGGTATGTTGTGCATCAAACCCAATTACTTAACAATTAGATATAACTACACATGTCCAAGCAATCTCTTTACTATTTAATTTATTGTCAATAAAGTTGTGTTCTACTTTCCTCCATGTTTTCTAATTTTTTGAGCAATTTTTTTTTTGCTTTCTTCATAGTCACCAATATTGTCACCAATTTATGGTGATGTTACTTGTTGCTTGCTTGGTATGTTGTGCATATGTTAATTCTTTGTTCATGCGTTTCTAGTGTTTACATTTGTTCTTTTTATATGGAGATCATAATAATGATATTGTTACATTAGATTCTTTTGGTAGAGTGGTTTTGAATATTTATGGTGATAAAATCTAGTTATTGATTTGTGTTTGAAGTATTTTTCCACTATTTCTTATAAGCTAGTTATCATTTGGTTACTTATGCTTGTTTTTTTTTAGTTAGTAGAATAATTACATGTATACTATTTATGTGGGTTTAGTAATATTTTTCTAGTTGTGATTGAGAAATGCTAGCTATAGTGGAGTTCATTTAATACAAGAGTTGATACGAGTAGATTATAGAGGTATGCATTGAGTACACAAATACAATTATTTGGGAACATCACATGGTGGTGTGTTTTCAAGGAATAATTTTGTTCTTTAGATACCTCTAGATTACATAATTCATGCTTCCATCATTTAATTCTATCTAAAATATTTCTAATTATATACAATATGCATGGTTTTCCTCTAAGTGATCCATCAATATCTTTTGCAATATTAAGTATGTAAACACAATTATTTGGGATGACCATGAGATGGTTTGTTATCAATTATTAGAAATTTTCACTAAACACCTCTTCTATATATAATATATTCTTTCACTATTTAGTACTTTCAAAAACATTTATTATGATATATGATATGTGTTAGACACACAAATTAGGATAAATGTGAAGTGTATATATTAATTGATATGATACACATATATACATTTCAGATGACCTTTGGATTCATCCTCCAAGGTCTCTTGGACTCCCAATGATCGTTACATTCACTTGACTATTCATATTCCGTCAAGTGAGGAATATTGTAACCCTAAACAGATTAGGTTTCCAACACCCCCCCCTTAATCCAAAGGGGTGTAAGTGATTCCGAGGTGAGAGCTGAAATCTGAAGGTGGACAACTGAAGTCTGGAAGTGTGCACCTGCCAATGGTTGAATGTGCTCATTGAATCTGGTGGTTTTGGGATGACCACAAACCGAATGGCTAGCAGAAGCCAATGTCTTCTACTAAATGGTGGTGGTAGTTTAAGGAAGACCACAAACCAATCTAGTGGTTTACAGATGATCACAAACTATGGAACTTGGCTCTAGGGCTCAATGGTTCCTGGAACATTTCCTAAGTTAGCCAGAAGCTGGAAGTTGATGCCTTGTGCTAATTGGAAGTGCTCTCGAATGTTGGTTTAAATATGACCATAAATTGTTCTGTAGTGGAAGTTGAAAGTATTCTACCAAGTGGAGGTTTAAGGAAAACCACAAACCATTGTCTAACAAAAGTTGTAAGTCTTCTACTAAATGGTGGTTTAAGGAAAACCACAAACCAAATCACGCTCGCTTGTCACACTCACTTGTTACTACTCGATTGATGGGACTTTGAAACTTGAAGCCTGGTCGTCAATCACTGATGTTGTTCCCCCCTGTTAGGGACAAGGTGAAAATATGCAAATCATTTCATTGCAAGATGCATCAATACTCAAGAGTGAATTCATAGTATGACTGAGATATTTTCTTGGCTATTGATGAACATCACCAAGAAGTAATCCACCCACAGTGGTTCTTCACTCTTGCAGATTTATGGTGTTTGGAACATCTGTCTGAATGATGATTGTACTATCCACAATGCCTACAAGGATAAATATCAAAACAATGATCTTCCATGTGGCCAAATCAATATCTTTTGCAATATCAAGTATGTAAACACAATTGTTTGGGACGATCATGAGATGGTTTGTTATCAATTATTAGAATTTTTTATCAAACACCTCTTCTATACATAATATATGCTTTCACTATTTAGTACTTTCAAAAACATTTATTATGATATATGATATGTGTTAGACACATAAACTAGGATAAATTTTAAGTGTATTTATTAATTGATATGATACACGTATATAAACATTTTAGATGACCTTTGGATTCATCGTCCAAGCTTTCTTGGACTCTCGACGATCGTTACAATCACTTGACTATTCATATTTCGTCAAGTGAGGAATACTGTAACCCTAAACAGATTAGGTTTCCAACATCCCCCCCTTAATCCGAAGGGGTGTAAGTGAGTCCAAGGTGAGAGCTAAAATCTGAAGGTGGACAACTGAAGTCTGGAAGTGTGCAATTGCCAATGGTTGAATGTGCTCTCTAAATTTGGTGGTTTTGGGATGACCACAAATCGAATGGCTAGCAGAAGTTGATGTCTTCTACTAAATGGTGGTGGTAGTTTAAGGAAGACCACAAACCAATCTGGTGGTTTACGGATGACTACAAACTATGGAACTTGGCTCTAGGGCTCAATGGTTCTTGGAACATTTCCTAAGTTAGATAGAAGCTGGAAGTTGATTCCTTGTGCTAATTGGAAGTGCTCTCGAATGTTGGTTTAAATATGACCATAAACTGTTCTGTACTAGAAGTTGAAAGTATTCTACCAAGTGGAGGTTTAAAGAAAACCACAAATCGTTGTCTAGCAGAAGTTGTAAGTCTTCTACTAAATGGTGGTTTAAGGAAAACCACAAACCAAATCACGCTTGCTTGTCACGCTCACGCTGCTCGATTGATGAGACTTTAAAACTTGAAGCTTGACTGTCAATCATTGATGTTGTTCCCCCCTGTTAGGGACAAGGTGAAAATATGCAAATCCTTTCACTATAAGATGAGTCAATACTCAAGAGTGAATTCTACGGTATGACTAGATATCTTCTTGGCTATTGATGATCATCACCAAGAAGTAATCCACCCATAGTGGTTCTTCACCCTTGTAGATTTATGGTGTTTGGAACATCTGTCTGAATGATGATTGTACTGTCCACGATGCTTACAAGGATGAAGATCAAAACAATGATCTTCCATGTGGCCAAATCGATGAAAATGTTGGCATTTCATAATCTGCTCTTGAACTAGAGCAGGTGAATATGAACTCTCTTGAAGGAATCCAAGACTTTGGAACTGAACCGGTTTGGTATAATCCATAATATGAAAGGTGACATCCTTTTCATATCTAATACTTGTTTTGTGCTTGTTGTTCCTGATTTCTTCCCAAGGTATGATGATTGTCTTGGAAAGAGGAATTTGAACTTCATATGCACTTGAATCTAAAGCCGCCCTTGAGTTGCTCTTGCGCTGGTTGTTGGTCTGAATCAACATCATCATCTTCTTCGAAAAAATAATTGTTCTAAACAAGGACTAGTTCATAGTGTCGATTCTATTGTTGTATTTCTTCTTGTTGGAGTTGTGATTCAAGCTGGAGAAATTTGATTTTGTTCTACAAATCTTGTAAACAAGTTAGAATATCAGTGAGAGTTACTATGTCATTCGTGATTGCATTGTCCACATAATAAAGTATTAGAGTGTTTAGTAACTCTAATAGTTTGTCAATTCCACCCATTTAAAGACAAAAATAGATGTCAGGGGTTTCTTGCAACTCCACCCAGAGTTTACAATGCAAACTCAACTATGTGGACTCAACAAATGAAGATTACAATGCAAACTCAAGTATGTGGACTCAACAAATGAAGAGTGTCAGCTTCTATAGAAAATGCACCCATTTACAATGTAATCAACTTGATTTCAAAAACACAATAATGATCAAACCAAAATGAATAAATGTATACCAAATCAGTTGTTGGAAGCTGCGAGCGTCATAACCAGTTTCATAGGCTTACAGATCATTTGTTCAAACTTCAAAGGTTTCTACCCTTGTGAAGCACATTACAAACTCTTGTAGGTGCATTTAGTAGAACCTGATCTAATGTTACGAAGGACTCAACAAAAACTATCTTCAGCAATTTCCTCCTCTGCACATGACTGCATACCCCTAATCGTCGATATCTTCATCCATAATAGAGGGATCAACCACGAAGTTAAAAAAAAAAAACTCTCAGACAACCATAATTACTACTCCATTTTAATTTTTCTTAAAAAAAAGTCCATTTTAATATTTCTTAAAGAAGTCCAAGACATGAAGGGAATCCTCATGTGCAAAAAGTTTATTGCACATGGATGATCAAACTCTACATACTGAGAGACATCAATACAATACAAATGGCCCTCATGGTAAAAAATATTGTATTCACTTAAATCTCCATTATGTAGAAAAGAACTGCAATTCTTTAGAAAATGTAGCGCTATACAAAGAAAAAAAAAACTACATATCTTTTGAAACTGAACTAAAAGATTTAAAGCTAAATCATGAACACTATGTCCCTTTTCGTCTGAAGAAGAACATATGTACATTGTGATCAAGCCCATGAGAAATCACCATGTTTGTAAGAGCAGTGGAGCGCTCCTTGCTCAGATATAAGGGTTTCTGAGCAACGTGTTTTTTACGGTTAATTCTGGAGGACTGAATTTACATCTGACCAGAGCCAAGTTGAGTGCACCATGATCGTTCCATTTCTTCAAGTGTTTCTTGATTCCCCTGCGGTCACCCAACACCTTAATGTTCTAAACGTCATGCAAATGTATGGAAACAAATCAAAACTGAACTACTTCAAATACTTCGCCCAGGCGCTCAACAATTCTCTCACTGATACCCGAGGAGAAATCCGCCAATGCTCTCTCAGAAACAAACTACGTGGAGGCACCAGTGATTTTGTTATACCAGGCAACTCGATTTATGTACTTGTGCAAGGGCGAGTGGATTGATTTCCCTCCTGAAACCGC
>SNQJ01S0056825.1:0-24791 GCA_010110895.2 Picea sitchensis | reverse complement strand
ATTGATAATCCCATCTAACCTCTTTACAATCATATACATCTCGTATATATAAGCCAGTTGGATTTCAAGTTCTTTCTTTCTTTTTCTTGTTGTAACCTCTTTCTTCGGGTTGGTGTTACATTGTCCCTCTAACCACTTTTTGTTTCTTTCTCCATTTCTATGTTTTCCATCTCCTTTGTGGCTTGCACAACTTGTGTTTGGCCAAAATTGTGACTGTAGTATTACTTACGCAACTTCTAATCAACCAAACGAATGACCCAACACATACACCATTTCCAGTCCTTCACGTTATTTAGTAGTGTAGCTATGTTCAATAGTTGACAATTTTCTGCTGGAAATGAAATAGGATGATCCAAATCTCCTTCTTTTGGATGGGCCAAAATTGCGCCTAACTCTATAGGTGATGCATCTACGTGGACATGAAATTACTTCTTCCAATTTGGGAATACTAAAATTGGCGTGGTAACCAGTTTCTTCTTCAAGGTATCCAAACTATGCTGACATTCCTCATTCCATTGAAACTTGACCTCATTCTTCAATAATTTTTTCAATGGGGTTGTGATCTATGCATATCCCCTAATAAATTTTTTTTAGTACCCCATATGACCCAATTTTTCTTTCAATTTTCATATTGAAGTAGGTGGTGGTATATCAACAATAACAATAATCTTCATGAGATCAACCAAATATCCTTGTTTTCATACTACATGACACAATAGGATACCAAATGGTGTGTAGAAAATACACTTCTTCAAATTCAAGGAAATATGGAACTTTCTAAATATGTCTAACATCAAACGCATACTTTCAATATGGTCCTTCAACAAATTGAACATTGTCCAATCATCCAAATATAATTCTAGTAATTTATGAATAAATTCTTTAAAAGTTTCAACAACAACTTAGGAAAATATTGTTGGTGCATTTTTCAATCGAAAAGGCATGATGTATATTCATAACAACCCCATTACATCTCAAATGTTTTCTCATGTCTATATTCATGTGCAATCTTAATTTGGTGATACCTTGAGAATCCATCAATGAATGAGTAAGCTTCTTGTCCTCCTACATTCTCTAAAACTTCATTTGTAAATGGGGTGAGAAATGGATCATGTAAGAAAGAATCATTTATTTTCCCGAGATCTATGAAAATATTGATTCCATCCATTTTCTTATCCTGGACCATCATTGGACTGATCCATTCTGATTCTACGACAATTTCTATAATCTCAGCTTCCAACATCCTATCTATTTCTACTTTCACTTTCTTCTTATATACTGGGTTCAATCGGTATGGTCTCTGCTTTACTAGCTTGGSATATGAATTCAAAAGGATCTTCATCTCCCCTAGCTCCCCATAAATCCCTTTCATTTCTAAAAAYATTAGTTAGAGAAAGGTCTTCGTATTCATAGAGTAAATCAACAATCTTCTCGACAATTTCTTCATTCTAGTAGTATCCAATGTTTGTGAAATTTGGATTTCCCTTCGTATCAATATTCACCTTGCATGTTCTCAATGGATTTGGATACAAAACATATTCAAGCTCAAGACCCTCTACTACGTTCTCTCCTTCAGTTACTGGTATTTTCAACTTTCTTAGGTCTTCCTCCTCTTGGTATTCTCTGTAGACGTTATAGCATTCTAAAACCTCTTCAATAGTTGTAGAAAATTTGGGCACACTATATAAGGGTACTGGTCCTCTCGAGTCTTCTGGTGTAAAAATATTGTTCTTTATAATCTGAAGAGTTGTATCAATCAAAAGAGAATCATCTTCAAAATTGAAAGTTACCTTGAAGTTGTGAGTTAAATATTCCCAATTTGTTGTTCCTCTACGTACTTCCAGTTCTATATACCAATTCTTTAGGATCACATCCAGAATGTGTACAAACAAGTGCGTCCATTCCTACCTAGGCACTTAAATCCATGTCATAATGCACTGTGTAAGATGATCTATAGGTAAACTCAACCCAACATACTTATGCACAATATTAGTCTTTGTTTTGAACATGACTTATAAGAGCCTTTTGCATTGCTTCCAATTATCTATTATGTCCTTATGCACAACCCACCATCTTGTAGGAGTCTCCTTCAACATGATATCTAAAGCTATCGATATTTGTTGATATGGTATCTGCAACTAAAACTCTTTCACAAAAGAATCTACATTAGTTAGTCCACCATACTTCAGGGGATCACATACCTCGGCTCCAATCTAGTGAAATGCACAGGTAATACAAGAACATCTCCTTGTATATACTTCATGCAATCTTTGTTGTCAATGCTCTAGGTATTGTTTTGAATCTAACATGCAAGAACTGATATTTCACCAACTGAGTACACCTTCAACATTAGGGTTAACATAGTCATACATCCACGTGGTCACATTGTAAAGGTTATCAATTTTCTTAGTATTGAATCCTCCCCTTCCTGGTTCCACATATCGTCTTCCTTTTGTGGGATCCAATGGAACAATAACTTTCAAGTCTTCTACTTCAAAGATCATATGTCTCTTCTTTAGATCGATAATGTTTTGGTTATAAAAATACCAATCGATTCCAATTAATGTTGGATATGGTGTACTAGCATCCACTATCTATATTACTTCAAAATATTCTATGTTTCACACTCCATTGATATTAACATTCACTCCTATCAATATTCCAATCAGAACAATCTTGTGTTGGTTTTCTAGCCTCAATTGAATAGGTGACCAAATCAAACTTGGTTTTCCCATCATCTCCATATTTTTTCTTTTATTGAGGTGTACCTGGTTAACTATTTTTTGTGCAGCATGTGCTTCTTTATCTTGTGCGCACTGGTCGATCATCCTGCACAACAAATTTAATGCAGTTTCATCCTTTATAACTTATAAAAAGCTATTTTAGAAAGTTTTTTAGGGTACTTTCCTTATCAAATGGACTTTATGAATGTTCATAGGCTGGAGACATGCCACACATAGGAAACCTGTCACACATGTTGAAAATTCAATGCTCCCCAATCTGTTTCTAGTAGCTCCTTCCTTTCTTGCTTATATTTTTCTTTCTCTTTTTGAAGATCAAGTGTTGGAGGAGGTTCTGCTTCTTCCATGACCCACTTCTCGGTCCAATTTATGAGGAGCTTCTACTTCTTTATGAAGGTCAAATGTCGAAGGAGGTTCCACTTATTTCCTATTATTTCTCCTCCACGCGTAACTGTTTCTATTATTGGTTGATAGTCTCACTCTTCTACTACTATCATCTGCACATTTTGGTTCCTCTTATCCTACCACTTCACAATCAATTGTGGATAGTCCTCCATTGCATGATCTATATTTCTACAATATGTGTACATCATGCAAGGATTCAAACAGTCTTGCACCAATTCCCAGTCTGGTTACAGTTATAGAAAATGATTGGTCCTCTTTCTCTATCGAATTCTCTTCTTCCCTGACCTTTGAATCCTCTTCTTCCTTCTTGATTATATCCCCTTAGAGTATTATATTGTGGTACCTCTCTTTCTAATCCATATTCCCCTTGGACTCTATATGCATCGACATTGTGTTCCCTCATTATATCAAGTGCACAACAGTCCTTCTCGTCATGTCCCATGAACTTACAAAAAATAAAAAAATAAGTTTTTCGTAGTGCTATGATACTTTTGCATCAAAGGACAGGTGATAGGGTGATGACCCATTGTTCTACATATTTCACACCACAATCCTCCTCCTATGGACAAGGGATTCAAATCTCCTATAGATAAATATTCCTTAAAATATGGACACTTGTTCTTATGATGACCTTCCTTTCTTCATGTAACACACCAGAATTCTTCGTGCTTTTTCTTCCCTTTAGAAATATCCTACAATTGAATCATGAATGTTTCCAACTGTGATTGAACCTGAGCCATCCCTACACGATTATCTCCTATAGGGGATGCTTCTAATTTCATTGTGATCTCTAGTGCTTATGATTGTGATGTAATATTATGTTGCATCAATGGACAATGTATATGTGGTAATAATCCTACAATGAACCATTCCCTATGTTCCTCATATGGAATCTATAAGGTCAACCGATCCATCAAGATATCGAATCTTTGATCGAAATACCATACTGATTCATTCATAAAATACTTGATCTCTTTTAGTTATGTAATACATTACGACTCATACTTCGAATTCTGGAACTCTTTTAACAAGGCTTTCCTAATGTCTACCAACGTTCTAGATTTTCGCCCAGGTGCAGTGGAATGATACTTTATATAAAAGAGTAACACATGTTCCTTGATTTTTTTCACCAATTTTACAATATGTGCATCATCATCCTATATTTTCTTCATGGTCCATATTGCTTCATAGGAAAACAAGTGATGTTCTGGATCTTCTGAACCTACCCTGTGGAAGATATGCATTCTCAAAGTGGGGTCTACCCCCACCATTGTGTTTTGTCATTCTCAAAGTGGGGTCTACCCCCCACCATTGTGTTTTGTACAGTATTCTTCCTCGGTATACCTAATTGAATATGGTTTATTATATTAATTCCTCTACTTTAAATACCTTTACTACTATCTTCACTAAGTATAATTGACAAAGTTTCTTCAGACCTTGGATATGCACACGGGGTCATGGGTTCTATATAGAGTCTATGTTGAATGGGACTTCTGGGATGTAATGGATATTCTTCTACTGGACTAAGCTAACGGTCCTCTTCCTTCCCTCATTTTCATGGTATGATATGGAGTGCTACATTTGTCTCTTTCCTCAATATCACTTTGTTTCTCTTCTCTATCATCCACTATCCTCTTCCTACTATACTGAAATCATTTTCCACTACACAACACTCCAATTTCTTCTTATGTCACACCTTATTTTCATGGCATTCTCATTCCATTCATTCCATTCATTCCTCATTATTTCCTACATCCCTCTTTCTCTCCATACCCTCTATACCATCCCCTAAAGCACTTAACCCCCCATGCCCCAGTCCCCCTATGCGCAAAGGCACCTAGCTACTAGGGAAATCACATTCCAACTTCTTAACTCCTTTATCACACAACAACATCTTAACCCAAGTAGATAATGATTTCATATATCTTCCACGTTGACCTTTAAACAATTATATTTCAACATTACTATATGACTGGGTACAATCTATAGAAAACTCAATAATATAACCCTCCAATACACTATCTAACCAAAAATCAACTATGAGAAAAATATGATTGTGTATGGTATTAACTTGTTGGATCAACTTAGGAGTCCAATTTCTTGGGACAATGGTGTGGAATGTTCCATTATTTTTAGCTAACCTTTGCAACCACTCATCCAAAACTATCATGAAATCAAAAAATAAATACATACCTTTTTAACCATTTCTCCACACTGATCTGTGGGTTCTTATTCTAATTTATGGAAAACCCACACGCCTTCGTCTCTAACCATATTTCAATCTCTTACTTAGTCAACCTCCACATTCCCCTTAATCGTAGATCTCGGTCCTGATAATGGAACCATTTGTTGGTGCTCAATGGAAGACCTAGGGTTCAACATGAATTCACCAACAAAACACTTAGATACCGTCCCTTTCTTCATCATCTACAAGCATGTGAAGTCTCACCCAAGGTATCTATGGGAACTGCAGGAACTAAATTTCTGCAATGCTAAGTGGATGGGAGGCAATATTTATAGTCATTATACATAGCATTCATTCATAATCAAGTGCGCAGAAACATAATAAGTGAGAACACATTCATAATAACATAACATAACAAAACAAAAAATAGAGAACACACCATAACATAGAGACACCATATTTAACGTGGTTCACCCAAGATGGGATACATACACAACACTCAATTTCTTATTATATTATTCATAATGCTCATTACAAAATAGGTTCATTGTGCAAAAAAATTACATCTTAGACATACACCGCACATAAAACATTCCTTGGCCATTCTCCTATGAACCTATTTGTTATCTATATTCATATCCTTCTCTTACTTCTCTCTTCTCGACTACATAAAATAATCAATAAGCTACATATTTCTCGATACAAAAATCTCTTCTCTATCCCAAAACCATTACGTATTTATACAATCACAATAGGGATTAGGCCTTTTCTATGGACCAAATTTCCTAACAACTTCTAACATTCTTCCTTCTTTTGCACGCACTCATCCCAAAAGTGTGCTAACTATATTTCCTTCCTTTGTACGCACTACGTAGTTTCCAAAAATGGTCCTAAAATCCTGTCCCAAGACAAATACAATAGCGAGAATAAACTATTAGCAATTTACAATTAACCCTTTCCCATTACATTTTCCCAATTTGTATCATTTTATTGGATGTTTCTTGATTATACTTCTATAGTTTCTTTATTATGTTTCGGTTTCTTTCTCTCTTTTTCTTTTCCTATGCTCAAACCTTCTAAAAATTTCCACTTCTTCCTCCAACTGGAGTCTGATCTATATTCACTACTGGCATGTTGTCAGTTATCTTTCCGCCACTTATATTTCTCACTGATATGCTCTATTGTTCCAAAAAACTTGGCGGTGTTCAAAACGGAGGGCCCAACATTGGAAAGGTCTTGGATAAAGGAGTCTATATATTCACCCATAAATTTGAATTGGATAGTCACTTTCACAATATATCAGAAATACAAATTTTGGTGTTTTAAAGGGACAAAATGGTGCATAATCCTAATAGATTTGTTAAATTTTAATAGTCTAACAAATCCTATTTCTTGCACATTTTTCATAGTTAAGGGAAAATAGATCAGAACAATATCAACAATAAGGCCATAGGAATGGAAGAAGAACAAAGAAATTAACACCATGAGGATGAAGTTAGAGGGTTGTGTGTCAGCATGGATAATGAAGGGACAAGATCTAATGGGCATGAAGAAGGAAAGGAAGAAAGCATGAATTTGGTAGGAACAATTAAGATTCTACAAAGAGATGTTTATATTTATAAATCTAATAATGAGAGGCTTGTGAAATCCAAGGAGTAACAAGATGGATTCAACATCAAGTTGTTGCAGAGATTGGACATAATAGAGAAGAAAATGGATAAGGAGATAGAATCAAGCAAGTCAAGGAGTCATATATCTCATGCAAGAAGAGGAGAATATGAAGGTGTTGGTAGACACCATCATCACTCACCAATACACTCAGTTAGAAGAGTACGTAGGATTTCAATTCCATCTCTTCTCAAAAGTCATAAGAAGAGGTCTGGGGTAGATGATATACAAAGAGAAGTGAATAAGATCAAGCCTCCTACCTTTGATTCTAAGCACAAGAAGGATGAGGATGTAGAGACTTGGATTTTGGGGATCAGGAAATAAGTTCAATTGAACAATTACTCCTCACAAGAAGAAGAGATAATTTTAATTTATCAGTTGAAGGGAAAATCATCAATGTGGTGGGACCAATTTGTGCAAGTACAAAACATTTAAGAGAATAAGATTACTTATAGAGAGTTCAAAATATTCTTTCAGAAGAGGTACTTAACCAAGCATTATTATGATATAAAGATGAAGGATTTATTTGAACTCAATATTGGAAGTATGGCCACAAATGAGTATAAAATGAGATTCTTAGATCTCTTGAAATATGTTGATTTCATCAAGGATGAAAAATTCACGATTCAAAGGTAGATGAGTGGGATTTCATCACTTTTCAATGATAAGATACAATATGATGATCCCAAGACACTAGAGGAAACCATAAGGAGAGACAAATGCAACTATGATAATCATAGAGGAAGACCAAATTTCCAAAAGGCTTGGGAAGAAAAGAAAAAAGGAAAGATGGAGCATAGGAAGAAGGGGACCAAGGCACCCTTCTTCAAAAATAATTCTCAAGGACAACCATCTTCCAAGGAGCTATAAATGACAAAAACAATGGGTAAAATACAAATGAAGTAGCCTATTAAGTGTTGGAGTTGTGAGGGATATTACATGTACAACGATTGTTATCATAGAGGAGAAAAAGTGAGGATTGTTCACAATGTACAACAAGTTGATACAATGGAGGACATGGGTATAAATGTGTCGAGGATCTACATAGACTTGAATAAAAAGAAACATCAATTTAAGTTTCATATTATTGACATATAAGGTAAGATCAATAACCAACCCATTGTTATTTTAATTTATTCGGGAGCTAGTCATAATTATATAGATCCTAAGATGGTGGAAAGATTTCATTCTCCAAGAAGAAATCTTGGGAAATATTGGTTGGTGCGGCTATCTACAGGATCTAAAAGAAGAATTAATGAGATGGTTAAAGAATGTCCAATGGACATGAATGGACTGAGAACCAAGGAAGATTTGAATATCATACCATTGGGTTCATATGTTTTCCTAATTGATATAGATTGGTTGGGAAAACATAATGTTGTCCTAGATTGTTACAATAAGGCATTCACTTGTTTGTATGAAGAAGGGAACTTGAGAACATTTTAGGGCATTCCAAGGGAAGTAACTATCAGAGAAGTTTCATCCTTACATTGAAGAAAAGATTTAGGAAATGATGCCAAATATTTGCAACTCATATGGAAGAGACACCTAAGGATAAAATCTCAAATATTGAATAATATGCAGTCCTAAAATAGTTTGAATATGTATTTAGAGAAATATCGGGGTTGCCACCAAAGAGAGATATTGATTTCTCTATCAATATTTTTCCTGGAGTAGCTCCATTTTCCAAGACTCCTTATACGATGAGTACACCAGAGTTGAAGGAATTGAAAATGCAACTTGAAGAGATTTTGAAGAAGGTGTATATATTCTCAAGTGTGTCACCTTGGGGTTCCCTAGTGTTATTTGTGAAAAATAAGGATGGTACCTTGAGTCTTTGCATTGACTTCAGGAAATTGAATAAGGTGACTGTAAAGAACAAGTACCATTTTCCAAGGATAAATGATATCTTTGATTAGTTGAAGGATTCAAAGATATTCTACAAGATTGACCTTAGATCAAGATATCATCAAGTGAGAATTAAAGAAGAAGACATCAACAAGAAAACCTTTAGAATGAGGCATGGCCATTATAAGTTCACAGTGGTGCCATTTGGGTTTCCAAATGCACCAGGTGTCTTTATGTGTTTAATGAATGGTATATTCCGAAATTACTTAGATAAGTTTGACATTTTCTTCCTAGATGACACACTTATTGACTCTAAGTATGAAGAATATCATGAGCAACACTTGATAATGGTGCTACAAGTATTGAGGGAGCATCGATTGTATGAAAATATGAGAAAGTGCTCATTCTATGAGAGACAAATACATTATTTGGGAAATATAATTTTATAAGAATGGATAGTAGTAGATCTAGAAAAGATAATAGTCGTTGAGGGATGGACATTACCAAAGAATGTATCACAAATGAGATAATTCATGGGGATTGCAAGGTATTATAGAATATTTATTGAGGGCTTCTCAAAGATTGCACACCCAATTAATTCATTGAAAAAGAAGGGTCTAAAATTTGAATGGACCTTTGATTGTGAAATAAGTTTTCAGAACTTGAAGATATTGTTGACAAGTGCACCCATTTTGATAATTGTTGATCCTAATGAAGATTTTATTGTGTGCATTAATGCATAGAAAGAAGGGCTTGGTGGATTCCTTAGTCAAAATGGGCATGTGATATACTATGAGTCTAGGAATTTAAAGGAGAATGAGAGAAATTATTCTAATCATAATTTAGAATCGGCATCCATAGTGCATGATTTGAATATGTGGAGGAATTATCTCATGGGGAGAAGAATTTAACTGAGGACAGACTATAGTGGTATGAAATATTTGTTTGGAAAACCAACTTTGAATGCCAAACAAAGTAGATGGTTGGAGTTCATTAGTGAATATGAATTTGATATAAAGTATATCAAAGGAAAAGAGAACAAGGTGGTTGATGCACTTAGTAAGAGAGTGCACGAAATGCATGCCACAAACATTAGCATGTATAAATCTGATTTAAAGGAAAAAATTATGGAAGCTACAAAATTAGATCAATAGTACATGAAATCAAAGGAAAAATTACAACAAGGTAATTTGCAGTAGAAAATTGAAGATTATGAGCTAAGAGAGGATGCAATCCTCATGTACAGGGGCAAAGTTTAGGTGTAAAATTTTCAAGAGTTGAAAAATTTAGTGTTGAAGGAGATGCATAATGTGCCTTATGTTGGGCACCTAGGTTACCAGAAGACTATTACATTTGTCAAGAGACATTATTTTTGTCCAGGAATGAAGAAAGACGTTGTTGACTATGTTTCCATATGTTTGGAATGTCAAAAGGTCAAGGCTGAGCAGAGACACCCAACTAGTTTTATACAACCATTACCCATTCCTAAGTGGAAATGGGAATTTGTAACCATTGTTTTCATCACTAAGCTTCCTAGAACGTCCAAGAAACATGATTTTATCATGGTAGTGGTGGATAAGATCACTAAATATGTTCATTTTATTCGAGTGAAGATAACTCACAAGGTAGATAACATTGGATATATCTATATGATGGAAATTGCTAGGCTTCATGGTGTTCCTAAGGAAATTGTTTCTGAAAGAGATCCCAAGTTCACATCAAAATTTTGGAAGGAATTATTAAAAGGATTTGGGAAAAATATGAGCTTTAGAAAAATGTATCATCTAGAGTCATATTGGAAAGCAGAGAGGTTCAATCAGGTGATTGAAGATATGTTGAGGATGCATGTGATGTATAAACCATAAAAATGGGAAGAATATCTCCACTTGGTTGAGTTTTCTTATACTAATGGGTATCAATCATCTTTAAAGATGATCCCATTTGAGGCATTGTATGGAAGAAATTGCAACACACCAATGAGCTATGATAACCTAGCAAACAAAGAAATGGTTAGGCCATAGATACTCAGGGAAATGGAAGAATAGATGGTGAAGATAAAGAGAATTTTAAAGGCTTCCCAAGATAGGAATAAAATCTATGTATATAAGTGAAGAACTGATAGAGAGTTTAAAGCAGGTGACTAAGTGTTCTTGAGAAGTTCCTTGAAATTAGGGAACTATGAAAATCTAGCAACGAGATATTGTGTACCCTTTGAAATATTGGAGAGGATTGTTATTTTTTCATACATGCTTGCACTACCTGTATCCATGCGCATTCATAATGTATTCCATGTATCATTTCTTAAAAATTATGTGTCTGATGCTAATCATGTAATTGATTGGAATGTGATACAAGTGAAGCAAGATGAATACTTCTGAGTACAGTTGGTGTGAATATTGGATCGAAAGGTCAAGTTTCTCAGGAATCAAGCAATAGAGATGGTAAAGGTCCAGTGGACCTGTTACAGTCCTAAATATGTAACCTGGGATCATAAATATGCCACGCGGGTGGAGTAACCACATAGTTTTGAATACTTTTGAAGATTTAAATTGTCATGTGTAAATAATGCATTGAGAACAATGTATAAATAATGGTGAGGGGAATGTAATACCCCTAGGCTGAAACCCAATTGTAAATGTAAATATACATATAGGTTGGTGATCTAGGATATTTTGGGCTAGACTGCCTTTGTGTTTATGTTTTGGAGCTAGATTGCATGTGTCGTTATTAGGATAGAGAGTGTGGATGATAAAAGGCATGTGATCCTTTCTTTGTAATATGTAATCACACTTGATGTTATTAATAAAATGCATCACTGATGTAGACCAACAGGACAAAAGATTATGGGGGGGATAAACTCCAATACAAGTGGAAAGGGGGGCTAAGAGTATAAGAAGAGGGGCTAAGCCAAGGGGGCTTAAGCCCAAAGGAATATTATATTAATATTCATAAATTCTAAGCTAAGGATATAAATACATCCTAGGTTTCTAAAAGTGGGGGAATGTACTCCAGGTAGACCCAAGTTAGTTCCTAACATGATAAGTGTCAAGTTGGGAACATGCACATATATTGTGGGAACTTAGTACATTTCCCATTATTCACTCATCATTATTACCATTATTCCCATCATTCTCTCATAATTCTCTACTACCATTTGTACCTTTCTGTGTCCATAGTCATACCTATAATTGGGAGATTTTGTAGCTACTTGTAACAAAATATTCTTGGGAGGTATGACATGAAAAAGAAGGTTCTTAGGCCTGTGAGTAATTTGAAGAAGCAAGTTTTTAGGCTAGTAATAATTCTATTTAGGTGAGAGAACTGTTGGAAAATGTTTCCTAGGTGTGCTGGGAAATAGCTATATATCTTTGAGACTTTTTGTCTCTCCTATTATTGAATCCCTAGAAGGGAAGTGGGTCAATCGAAGGACTGTTGAGAAGAGAATGGGAACACTTCCTGGGGTTTTATAGGATGAGGAAATGAGAGGTTGTAGGCTAGTTGTAGCAGTTGGTACCTTGAAATAAATTTTTATTGTGYTGGTTAGACCATATCCTGACTTAGGAAGCCTTTCCTGGTGGAGTTTCTAGCCCGATTTTAGGGGTGACCTTCTGCTGAGAGTTATGGGAAACAAAGTCTATGGATGGGAGAAAATTCTAAGGTCTACATGCAACTGGTGACTTATTCATAAGATAAGTGTCATCTTTGTATTTATTTTAAATGTTGTGTTATTATTTATGATATTCTTCTTATGGGTTTTCTGTTAAAATTATGTTTGATAATTGTTGTTGTTATAAATGCATGTATGTTCATATGCAGAGAATTTTTATTTAATTTAATGGTATCAGAGTTGGAAAGTTTGTGTGGAGTGGCCCAACTTGGGGTTGGGGATGATACAACACCCCCAAGGCCTTCCTAATCCTCTTCAAACTTGGCCAAGATAATACTTATTTATCCATATCTTCTTCATCCAAGTAATAAGGAAGAGAAAGAGTATGAAGCACTTTTGGATCAAATTATCCAGAAATGGAAACCCTTTTGAAGAGAAAAGGTTTGTGGCAGTATACGAAGGTTATGATTCTAGATCCAACATAACATTAGGTGAAGTTCATTGTTGATGGAAAGAAGGATGAGGATGTATGGTTCATCATGACCTACATATCATGGGTGATTCAATTTCATCTCAGTGGAATTGATTTCCCTCATGAAGTCTGGAAGAATTTGAAGTATTTGTTTGACCGAGTTGAGGAAATCCATGTCATGCAGTTAGAGAAAGATTTTATCTCTCTCCATCCTCATTATTTTGATAGAATGTATAACTATTTGGTTCTTTTGAAAGAACTCGGCTTGAAATTGGGTGAATGTGGAAATAACTATCAGAAGTAGGATAGACAACATTGTTCATGAAAAATTGAGACTGGGGTTCTCATTGTTTTACCAACAAAGAGATTCGTTGTAATCTAGGAATGCTATCATTTTCAAGCTTCCATGAGATAAGGAGGTCTCATCCGAAGTGTAGTCGATACATATATGGTGAAGGGAGTTATAGACAATGTCAAACCAGATCTACTTCTACAACATTCAGATCCATAGCTTTAACCATTAATCCCATATTGGGATAGCATTAAAAAATCAATAGGAAAAATAATAATCATATTACAATAGATCTAATGATCCATTCATATCAGGAAAACAAACCATAAAATAAATTTCTAGGGCCCCAACCACATCATTATATTATTTTTAGCAGTACAAAATTTCTTCATACACCACATATATAACCGATTTCTTCTCAAAATACAGGGAATATCATTACATTATCTCACCCATTGAGATCAATATCTTACATACCAAGATGGTATTATGCAAACTTACTACTGAATCAAGACTCCATATAGATTTAATAACAGTAACCACTGAGACAAACACAATAACCAACCATTAAAAAAATAAAAATACCCTCTTTTATTTACATTCCCATCTTATTTATACTTGCGCACCCTTGACAAAGTGGATTGACTAGATGAAAACCTATTTTTTCCTCCCCCGGTATTTATTTTATTCACCCCCAGTATTTTCATTTTAGGTCGATTTATTATCTTCCATATTTCATGTGACTTGTTTTACTTTGTTTGCCCCATGGTTATCCTTATCTATTTATAAAAAACGAAGGTTCGAGCAGGCCTCGACCATAACTATTGACTCTTACCAAGTCAACCTTATGCTTCTTTTCTAGATCCCTCTTGAAATGAATGACCCAACTCAGGAAAAATATGTAAGGCTTGGTGATTGAAATTGGCATAATTATCCAGGAGGTCTTGCCATTTTTGCACAAAAATAGAGGCACCCGAAATGAATTCTTGGGCGGCGGTGACATTTGGTTCTTGAGTCTTGGTGGAGAGAATATTTTTCGACTCTTATCTGCGATAGAATCCAACTAGTGAATTTGAACATAAGCAGTATGAAAAACGGTCTTAAACTCATGGAGTTCCTTATTTCCAGTCTAAGTGGCATCAAACAGTTCATCAAGGTGATTGTCAGCTTCTTGAATCTCAGTGAATTTTGTCTGTTGCGCAATTGGATTGGTCATGGCCTGGGTCTTCCCATTCAAATTTTGGATTTGGGCTCTCAACTCTTCAACTATCTTATTTCGTTTCTCAAATAGAACAACTCAATCATTCACCATAGTAAACATTTTGTTGCACTCCCTAGTCGTCTGGTGGACGGAGAACCGAATGACATCTCTTTCGAAAACCAATTGCATGATCTTTTGTAACATAGATTTGGGTTGTTCTTGTTCCTTCAATTGAATGACATCCATTTGTTGCTCTAAGGTCTCTATATTCTCATCCAAATGGGAACATGCTTCTGAAATAATTTCAACATGTTGTGCTAACACAACTAGAGTAATGTCATCGATCATCTAAGGATCATCCTACTGGAATATGGGCCAAGATTCAACCAATTTCCTAGATACAACATCAAGCGATGATTGCCCTCGTTTATAAGTCATGTTGTTGATCATGGTCTTGTGATACTTCTACTAACTCATGGAACAATTGTTTGGTCCACTATGTTAACTCTTCATTGGATTGATCCACACAAATGATGTTTTGTTCTATCTGGGAGTAAAATCATGCATGACATTTAAAACTTGTGGGGTTGAACAGGCCACAAAATATTCACTAGTAATTGAATGATCCATGAAAAACCTAGAATCTAGGGGTTGGGCACATTCAACTGATATTTCAAAGTAACTAGGGGTGGAAGCTCCATCAAGAGAGGTAGCCTATAATTTTCAATAAATCCATTCTTGAACAAGAGGGGTTAGCAAAGAAACAACCTCTATGAACTCTAGATAAAGCTGTAAAATGGTGCAACAATGTTGAGGGTCCTAGATTAATGGTTCAACCTTTTCATAGATAGAAATTGTGTTACGAGTAGAGGTTTCTTCTTCGGGAATATGCATGGGATATTTTGGATGATCAGGGATTGAGTGAGCCATCTCTTCTATGGATTTTTGTATCTTAGGGTTGGGGAAATTCACTTAGGGAAAAATTGAGGCACATTGGGCGAGAGAAAAGGAGCATTAGCCACACTTCTGCTAGTTATAGCTCATGGATCAATATAATCACTCTTTTCCATTATAGTATTAGTCACAGTAGGGGAAGACTGGGTGTCTAGATGAATATCCATAACATAGGTAGTTTGTTAAGGATTAGGGTCTTCAACAATCGGGGTAGAATGAGATTCATTTAGAGTGACTGCCAAGTCATAAAGAATCGTGATAACAAGGATGGTAGATGGGGTAGGGGTATGAACTTGGGACTATGGTGGAAGCAAGTCGATATGGATTGTGTTTGTAACAATAGGGAGAGTAGCATACTGAGGTGGTGAGTTGGTGCACAATTTATTTGGTAGAAACAAAAAATAAAACTTTGAATTCCACTTTAAAATCGTTACCTATGAAAACAACATTGTCAATAATGGATGAAAATTGTGGTGCCATGGGAATTGATTTTGGAAAATTTTCCTCCTCAGTATCTGAATCCGAATCAAGAGGTGGGCGTTGTTGTGTTGTTGTTGTACTAGAACCAACAACATCTGTATTAACGAGAGCCTCTCACTGTGAAATTAGTGGCATCTTGTAGGACACCTTTAGTACCCCTATGTCAAACCCCAATTGTAAATGTAAATGTACATATAGGCTAGTGAGACAGGATATTTTAGGCCAGTGTTCCTTTGTATATATGTTTTGGAGCCAAAATGCTTGTGTGGTTATACCCTTCACTGTTGGATCAAACCAACATGAAACATCACACACCGAAGAGAATGGGTGTGGGATGGGGGATTTCCCATCCCTGTGACACAATGAACATATTCCACATGGGAAACTATGAACCAAGGGCAACTACGAACCAAGGGCCTAAAAACTACACTATTGTATGCCAGAGAAGGTAAGAAAAGGGAAAAGGAGGTAAAGAAAGGTAGAGGATGATGATGGAGGAAGGACAACTGGGAAAGGAGATGACATGGTGTCACTCAATGGGTGCGAGGTGGAATAGGATTCCACTTCACCATCCCAGTCAACTAAAAATTCTTAGAAACATTAAAAATTTGATGGAAAATTACATTGATTTCCAAGTCATGTTTTTGCAGGCCATTTTTGAATGCCTAAACAACATTTTTTGAACATAAAATTTGTACAAAAATCTATGCCCTTCTAAAACATACAATTTATCCATATAAAATGATATATCTAATAGAGATATTTATAATGATATAATTGTTCATCAAACAGACCTTATATGAGGGAGTTACAGGACAAACAATGGAGGGTAAATTTTGGGTACCAGTTCACTCCGAGGGCCGTAACTTCCTACTCAGGGATTGGACTTGGGAACAAGAGAAATCTATGGAAATATATTGAGCCATACAAAATATTAATATATTTATATTTAAAATATGGGCACCTAAAAGTGAATAGGAGAATGAAGAAGTCACTTGTAGCATTATCTTCCAAAAGGAGTAAATTGGTCTAAAACTTTAGTAGGTTGTATCTAGCATCCTAGAGCTCATATGAAGCTAAAAATTGGACATATTGCCAAAAATATGGTAATTAAGGAACCCAATTGATATCCTATCAAAATTCCAAAGTAGAAGGTACAACGATGCACGAGCACAACTAAAAAATGCACCTAGTTGAAGGGTGAGCAGAAGGAGTAAATGGGTATTGGTTAAATGGCCATAACTTTCTACTCAAGACTCAGAATTGAGAAACAAATAAGTCATTGAAAATTTCTTGGAAAGATGAGTCTATATATTCACCCATAAATTTGAATTGGATAGCCACATTCACAAGATATTATAAATACTAATTATGGTGTTTTAAAAGGACAAAATGGTGCATAATCATAATAGATTTGTTAAATTGTTATAGTCTAACAAATCCATTTCCTGCACATTGTTGGCGTTGTGCGTGATTTGTAAGACCTTGGGTTCGATTTGTATGTGACCAACAAAACCCACCATACACTGACCCTTTAGGCATCACCTGCTTGCGTAGATGAAGTCTCACCCGATTTATTTATTGGGACTGCAAGAACCAGGCTTCTGTAGTAGTAGGGGAATAGGAGGAAATCATCCAATTCATTCTTTCCTATTATTTCTATGTGTGTAAATCTATCCTTATTCTATATTAACTTAATTAACGATTTAGGTTCATACTATCAATATAATCCATATTACTACATAAACTTATTTATGTGATAGTCATGATTATTTGCGCAAAGACCAACCATAATATAAATCTAATCTACTATGCAACCATATAGAATTCATAATAAATCACATAGAAGACATAGAACACAACATTTAATGTGGTTCACTGAACTTTGGGCTACGTGCACAATGGTTGGCTTATTTATTATGATTTCGTTCAATGCCTCAAGCTTGCGCATTATGCTTACATAGATGTATGATGGACACCCTTCTATTATCCTATCCTAGCCACACTGCAATGCAAGCCTCTATCTATGCATCATCCCTTACATTCCGACACCGATTCCTCTAGTTTATAGACTAATAACGGGAACCGAAAAAACCTCAACATAACATAACATGATAGAACCCTCAATATTGAACCCCCATTCTCCCAACCCATTACATATTTATACATCAAATATATGGCTTAAAACCGTACTTGGTTCATCCCAAAAAACCATTACATTGCATGGATCATTCATTTAACTGGTTGTTCATCTGCTTTCTCCTGCTTTTCCTTTTTCATGCTTTTTTTGCGCGTCCATCCATATTTAGAATGTTGAGTTTTCATCCTTCTTTTTCATCATCTTTCTTCTCCTTTATTCTTATTTATTCTTCTCCTTGCTTTATTCTCCGTCTTATTCTATCTACTATGTGTTTTCCTTCTCAATGCATCTCAGTTGCCCACTTCCTCATATTTCTTCTTCTCCTTTGTGCACCTCTTCTTTTCACTTCCCCTGTAGTTAGAAATTTTCTCAAAAATTTATTCCAAAACTACCTGTCCAACATGCCCTCAACACTCACATGTGGCTTTTCCTGAGCCACTCAAGCATGTTTCCTTCTCTTCCATGCCGTAACAAAATTTTGGGAGGTTTCCTTTTCTACCTCCACTTCTTTGATTATATCTACCTCTTTTTTTGTGATCTCTTTATCCCTTTGCACAATCAAACATGTGGGTTTTTGCTCTACTTCATATGCTACCTATTTGACCTTTCCCTGTTGTTGTGTCTCTTTTGTCACCTAAATGAGAAAAATATAGATGCTTATAAGCCCAATTGGGTTAGCTAGGAAAGACAACAATGAATGAAAGAGTTAGAAACATCAAGCATATAATATAAACAAAATACTAAACTAAGAACAATAAAATAAACTAAACTAGAGTGCATAAGGACATTAGAAAAAGAAATAAACAACATTCATGCCACCAATGGAAAGGATTGTATTAGTGGATCGAAAAAACCAAAGAGAGAGGGAGAATTATGGGCCTCCTCTTCCTACAAGGGAGGGATCTTGAACCCCCAAAAATTGAGCTCTTCTTACAAGTAACAAACTAGAAGGAAATGGTGAAGAAAATCCAAAGCACATTCACTCAAGAGGTGATATGAATGGCTAAATGAAATGGTGCTTGTATTCTCTTGATAAGGAAAGAGGATCCTCCAAGAGAATATAGGAAGCATAAAAATACAAATGAATTCCTTGAAAATATAGTGCACCCATGGCCTCTTTTTATAGCATAGCTTTGAGGCATTATGCAACTAGTTCTTAGTGTGAACAAGGGGCCCTTTAGGTCTTTGAATAGCCCCCAAGTTGGATTCAACTGAGATTTGGGTGTCAAATAGACTTGGAAGCTGAACCAAAAGTGGGTGGAAGGCTGACCAATATCATAAATGCGTTGTTTTGAGGTGCACATGGCTTTTTGCATCCACAGTCGCGCATCAGGCGCATGTGCTTTTTTCCAACGTTATCTGACTGTCGCACGTGCGCACGCGGCTTGTGTAGTTTTAGTGCATGCTGATTTTATTGTTGGTTGTATAGTTTTGGACCTTTTGGAAATTCATTTTTGGTCCATGAGTGAACTAATGAGTGTTTTGAAGATGTTGGATTCCTGTAACCATTTGCGGATGAAATTTCGGTGATAACAGATGCCCCCTGATGTGTGAGGTTAGGAGCATACGTATAACTAAAATACATCAATGTTTCTTCTACTAAGAGTACCATTCTAAGAGAGAGTTGTGAGGGGAGTGTCAAGAGTGACCCATTGGAAGGAGAGGGGAACCTGTAGGAATAAAACCTTTCCGAAGGTGTGGAAAAAGAAAATTGTGTATAAACGAGGCGGGCATGCCCCATGCTCATTTCGTGTAACTCAAAAATGTGTAATACAGTAACTGAAGTTGTGTGTTGGTGTAGATGACTACAGTGCCCTCGGGGGAGGTTTAATAATGGCAGAGGAAAATTATTAGGGTGAAAAAACTATTTAAAGAGGTGATGACACCTATAATAAGTGTCGATAATTCACGGGCATTGATGGCCCAACAATTTTCATAGGTCTTCGAAAAATATAAAAACAACTGCAATAGTCACAAAGTAAGACCCACCGTAACATGAGATGGTGTTGAAGTTGAATCTATGGGGGTCAACGATAGAAAAGAGAAATGATGGTTCTCCCTGTGTTGTCTGAGACTCCTCATTGTAAAGGCAATGATAGTCAAGATACTATCTCCCTTCTAGAAACTGTGTTGATGTCGACATAAAGGGATACGTGAATCCAAGAAGCAAAGGGCTTCATGAAATCCATTGGATGAGATCAAGAACTGATGAGCGACATGGATGAAGTGAAGATGTGTTGAGACTTAAGACTACCCTTGGTTGGGGATATATGTGAAGTATGAGTGGCAACAACCGTGAAATTGGATCTAGTGTCAGGGGGACAACTAGACCTGGGTTAAATTGTGCCAGAGGTGTGACAAAGTGGACAAACTCAGAGATTAGGGGTACATGGATGGTGGGATACTCTGGGTTTATGGATGATGTCAACAGGAGTAGAAGATAATGAATTCCCCAAGGGAGACATGGGTTGCTTTTCCAGGAAAAGAAGGTCGCCAAGGGAGATGACAAAAAGCTATGTAAATGCTGGAAACAAAGGATTTTTACAATTACCAGATGAATAAAGAATAATTTGGGATGAGTGTACATATATAGAAATGGGTACTCCAGTGAAATATGGCTTGGTATGTGAGGGCACAAGTTGCATGGAGAACAGGTGGAGGGTGGGGGCCCCATAGGTGGGTTTCTGTATGAGGTAAATGAATGGAGGGAAATCTGCAGATGGGAAAACTGACTGTGGATGAAATGGATGGTTAATGATACTACAGAGGTGCATTCAAAATAGAACCATGATGAGATAACCTGGGAGTCCATTGGGCAAGCTAGAAAAATAAGAAGGAGTATGTGGCTGATTCTCGAAAATGCGTAAGACTATCGAGACTCTCATCCCTAAAGGGTGAAAACAACATGAGTTTCAAAGTGCCAAGGGGGACTATGAATGGGACAACTCATGTGGGGGAGAGTGCTACTGGGTGACAGTACCAAAATGCAGTGGAGGTGACAGTACTGCAGATCCAGATATAGGGACCCTAAAGGGAAATGTCAAAGGGTGTGACTGGAGATGCAATTGAGATTCAGAGGGAATGAGTACATGCCAATGTCGATCATATACCTGAAGGGGCCATGCTAGTGTGTGATGACTAAGTACCTACACACATGAAAACCAAATACCCAACGTTAACAATATCTGAAAATAAAGAACCTATAATAGTTATTTGATAATTTTGAACATCAGCAGGCATACCTGAGTGTGTCATGGAAAGATGCTCCACTGAGGAAAAGTAAAAATGATCACCCGAGGAAAATGACTGTGTAATTGGCCAAAAATGGTTTGAAAAACAGAGCTTATGGGCTCCTATACCAAAAAATGAAAGTGGGTAAAAGGGCTTAGATATGGACAGTGGACCCATAATTCCATTCTAGTTGCACTAACACTATGGGTGATTGGGCGGTAGTTTGGTGGGAGGACATGGACCTCCCATTTGCTCGAGGATTGATGAAGAAATATGATGAATTACATTCATAAGAGAATTGGTATGGAATGCCAGAGGAAGCTCAGGAATATATGTGTGGCATTCCGCGGCTAATGTGTGGCAGACATATGGGATAGATGGGGAATGATGAGTGTAATTCCCATATTCTGCACATATGGCATAGGCGAAATTGGTTTGTATATTTTGTTTGCGTGTGGTTGATGACTCCGTAGTAGTGTGGGATGTACTTGGTGGAGTGGAAAGAAAAAGGGGTGCTTGAGGAATCTAGATAAAACTATGTAGCTCAGGAAGAGAAGGAAATTTGTGAGTGGGGTGTCCTTTTATTTCCAATAATGCGCAAGGGAGTTGAAATTGGGGAGGTAGTGGAGTGATGGGATCTTTCATCTTTTGTATGCCCCTAGTCATAGCAGTGGTGCTGGCAATTGGGAGTGAGGGTGGAGTGGCTGGAGTTAGTACTGGGATCTGCATCAGGATTCCCTCTGATTGAGGGAGGGATGGTTGAGGAACCATCTTGGGTGGATGTAGATACCATACAGGGATGATGAGTACCATGTTTAGAAGGGTAATCGTTGCAGCTACCTGGAATGATTCAAATCCAGGTGGGGGTTAGAAAAAGGGAATTTGGGTAATGGCCTGGGGGACTGTCTCCCAAACTGGGATTTTCCCCTAGAGGGGGGGGGATATTTGTGATACGTGGTTCTGTGGCTCTCTTAGGGAACTCCTCAGGTAATATTTCTTCAAATGGTGGAACTTTGATATGGGGAGGGGACTCAATGATAGGAGTATTGTCTCCGATGTCTGTTCCTTTAGAGGAAACTACACACACTTGTGCTGAAAAAGATGGTTTTAGGAACGATGGCACTTCCTGATAAGTGCCCAACATGGATGGGTCTTGGAATAATCTAGGGCCAATGTTGGAAACTGGAAAATCATTCGAGCTAACAAAGATAAAGGGGAAGATGTTATCGATGTTGGTGAAATGGTTATTTTGGTAATGTATAAGTTGGTCAATGGTGACAATCTTCCCATTATGGGGTGATCTGAAAATAGAAGGCTGACTTGTTATGCTATGTAATCACCCTCTACTTAAATAAAATAAACCTTACAAGACCTTGCTTCATGTGTTAAAATATGCAAGATAGTTTATGTGTTAAGTTCTTGCTTCTTCTTGTCAATGTTCATGTGTGAGGAAATGTTCTTTTAAAATATTAATTAAGTGCTATAAACCAATACACAGCAACATAAAGTGCAGCAAATAACACAACAAACTCATAACAATAACAAGGTGATAAAGGAGTTCACCCCTCTCTGGGCTACGTCTCCTTGAGCCTCCTTTAACGGACTTGGCTCTTTGGGATTAGTTTGTCAAATGTTATTTTACAAGTTTCTTCTCAACTCCAATGGATTTACAGACTGTACCATTGTGTTCAGAATACATAAAAACCCCAAAATTGACTATTAGAACTCTGAAAATGGATCTTGTCTCATCCAGTCATGACCTCTCCTACATGTGGCCTCCAAGATTCCTTAAGCTTCTTTGTGGAAAAAACACCTGTAAAAGTCCTCCAATGGATCTGAAACCTATCCCAATGTGTTCAGAGCATCATAATTAGTCAAGAATGACTATTCACTCTCAGAAAATAGATCTGTACTCATCTGAACAATGCCTCAAACAATGAGGGCTTCAAGCTTCCTGGAGCTTCCTCAAACTTTAATGGTTAAAAACCTGCAAAATAAGTCTTCAAATGCCTGTGAAAATAGTGCCAATGGACTCAGAACGTCCAAAAACCCCTAGCTGGGATTTTTCGGCACCTCATTTGGCCAAAAACTCAAAAAGTTAGGCCTCCTGCCATTTTTCCTCCTTCAAGTTCTGTCACTGGTTCGCCATTTCGCACCTGTGTGTGAATGAACCTAGCCTCTGGGCGTTTTCCGTGCCTAAACTCAGCACATGTGCGCCTTCTGAAATTGGTGCCAAAATGTCACACCATTAGTGAAACTAAATCCCCCAAGGACGGAGGTGTTGGGCGCATGGGGGACCATATGGCCACGTCCCGCGCATAAAAAGGCTAACCGTTCTTTAGTTAATTCTGGGCTCGACAAGTGGCGGGCGCGAATAGTTTGTATGACCATTTCCAAAACAAAACCCATGCACATATATGTGGCAAGGGTCATATGTTTGTGGCGCCCGAACCATGGGCTGAACCCCAACACACCAACGCCACACACAATATATTGTATAACCGTTTACATAAACCAAACCGTTTACATAAACCAAACCCCGCGCATAAAATACAACAGGTCATATGTTTAATTAATAAAACCAAGGGTTGCAATGTTAAGACCCCGCGTGCGTGCATACACCGGTGGTCACATAATATTCCAATACGACCGTGGCTACAACCATTTCACCACACCAATCCCGCGCCAATCGCAAAGGGTCTGGTCGTATGTTATAACGCATAGAACCGGGTTCCAAAAATTGAAATTCCAAACCGCGCGCATGTGGTATAGCCACTGGTCACATAACCCACCGTAACCGCCAAGTTTGTAAACCCTCGTAAATGCACGTGAGAGTGGAGTCATATGGATCGATATGTGACCGCGGTTAGGGCTAAGCCCTAGCCCGACCGCCCGCCATGTATAGCGTGACTTCAACTTAAATATATTTTTGAACACATGGTTATTAAGAACCATGGCGCAGTGTGGCGCATTGGTGGAATGGACTTTGTTAAAGCTTTGAATGGTGGGTAGAGGTCCGGGGGTTGAACCCCACGGACCCACAAAATTTTTAGTAAACCAAACAATGAACCAATAGCCATTAAACGGGTGCCATGTGGAAGACGTTGATTGGGCCACGTGGCACCCTACCATTCGCTAAAATGATGCCATGTGTCGATACTTGATTTGCCCAACTGTCAACCAATCAAAAACTGCCACATCACCAGGTACCATGTCATCGTACGATCTCCACGTCAGCACTGTACGATCAGCGTACGGATTGTACGACCCTGCCACGTGTCCATTGTACGGACTGTACGGACAGGTACATTCAGCATAAAAAAAATTGCTTGTTTGGCTCGTTGAACAGATCGTGATATCTTCTCCATACGGACTCTGTTTGCGAAAGTAAATATACCGCCGGAATCAGGAATATGAGATGGACGCAATGGCATTGTTTTCATCGCATTCCGAGCACTTTGAAAATTGAGCAAAATTTTGACCCCTGGTCCAGATTTTGATCACACCTTCCCACTGAAAGGATTTTGGACCCACAAAAGCTTAGGATTATCTATCTAAGCTTCAATA
>SNQJ01S0056824.1:85436-98108 GCA_010110895.2 Picea sitchensis | reverse complement strand
AACCATGTTAAGGGTTGGTGTGGCTCAGGCCGGGTGCGATCCCCGGGTGATTTTGACGGCTTAGATGCCCCTGAGTCGCGGTTTCTCAAGCCACAGGTTAATCGCAGGTCCTGCACAAATTAACAAACAAAAAAAATAATATATAATGTGAATTAAAATTTAATATATAAATATGTTATTAGAGTATTAAGATTTAGAATTTAATGATAATATTTAAAATAAATTTAAATTATTATTTTAGATATTATTTTTTTAAAGAATAATATTATTTAATGTGAAATTAAATTTTAATATATAAAGAAGTTTTATACGTTAATTTTGTGTGGTTGTGATCTTAAAAATCTATTATTATTATTATTATTATATAAAAAATATTATTAAAATTGAAAATAATGTAAATCTTAAAATCTTAAAATGAAAAAATATATTATCATATTAAATATATTTACAATCATATTGTTTCCATATATTATCGTTATGCTTGTCATGATTTTGTTTATATATTTATTGTGTATTTTTTATATTTAAGTGTTTAGTTCTTTATGATTTTGATAAAGTAGTGATAGTGAGTATTTTTACACGTTAATTAATTTCATTTAAATGTTGATTAGTTCGAATGAATTATTTTAAAGTGGAATTTATCATAAAGTTTTTAGTTTTAGTTTGAGGTTTGAGTTTGGTTGGGTATCAAATATTGAGAAATTCAATAATAAATTGTGTTATTGACAAGTTGAGTGATAGTTTTTCTAAAGTCTTTTAGTGCACAATATATTTAATTATTTAATATCATGTTTATTATTCATTGTTCTTCACACACCTACCCACCTAAAACATATTACCCACCTAAAACATATCATGAAGATAAAATCTTTTAGTGCACAATATATTTAATTATTTAATATCATGTTTATTATTCATTGTTCTTCACACACCTACCCACCTAAAAACATATCATGAATATGGAGGGAGTCAAATAAGAGCACATATTTATTTCAAAACCAATTAATCATTATTTTAGTAGGAGGAGGGATAATACTTTTGTGGATACCCCATAAACATAAGAATCATTATATGTCAATTTTAGAGTTGCTTTTGTCATGCAATATAATATAAAAAGTGTTTATGAATAGAAAAATGAAAGACAAATTATTTGGGTCTAGTTTAGATGATTAAGAGGAAAATATGTTATTTTTCTCATCTAAATTTAAATTTTACTTAAACGCTTTAAAATGTAACCAAATAATTAAAAAAAATTAAACCAAAAAAATTAACTCACTTAATTATCATTAATATTTTTAAACATTTAACTAATTCAATTTCAACAATTTCAACTAGAAATCAATTCAAATCCCTTTAATTAAAATATGATTACAGTGTTATTAAAAATACTACCCACAAATATGAAAAAGACATGTCCTAAATAAAATCATGACTTTTATGTTGTCCACCACCAAACCAAAGTCATCTTAAAAGAATATACCCTTAATATGATAATAATAAAGCACTGGAACATTATAAGCATTTAAAGCTACCAAAGGTCATGTGACCCTAAGATTTTCTTAAGCTTTTAGAAATGTATTCCAAGATTATAAACATTTAAAGCTACCAAAGGTCATGCGAGACTGAGAATTTTTTAAGTTTTTAAAATGTATTTGTAGATCACAAGCTTTTAAAATTCCGAAAGGGCATGTGCGCCTACGATCTTCTCAGAATTTTAAATGTAATTAAGGCCAATGTGGTTATATGAGCTTACCTTTTACTCACTTTTATTATTAGTAAAGGGTACTATCTAGTAGTATCAACACCGAGGATGTGATCATACAATCTGATTGAAGATATTCAGATTATGACAACAATTTGATTAAAGATGTGTGCGGATGAAAACCTCTAAATAATTAGGACAAGGGGATATGATTTTTTTTTTCCAACGAGAAATTAACTCGATTTATATTAGAGATATAAATCATTTACATCACAAGCAGCCATTACAATTCGTCCCGGAGACCCAGCCGGATTTGACCTCAAGACCTCCTCCCAACACTTGGAGAAAAGTACTTGTCATTACCAACCGCGCTGTCTCACGAGACAAGGGGATATGATTGATTAGCTGACAAATCCATAAGGGAAATCCAATGATAAATCTAGGGCATGTGCTCACATAAAAATGCGTTTTATAATGTATAATTTCGTATAATATTAATAATTAAAGGTAAAAAATAAAGTGTATATATAGTTAATTGGTTTGTAAATGGGGTTGGTAAGCATGAGGTAAGCATAAACATGATTTATTTTTTCATTAGGGAATAAAAATCCAAACATAAGGATATGTTATTGTAATAGTATTTATAAGTTTGTATTCGTAGGTATATTTGACGACATTGTAAAAGGGAGATTGTCATTGAGTGAGTGAATTTTTTTACAAGAAACACTAGTGGAGGAAGAAAAGGCCAGAAATTTTATATGTTTCCTTTGTCCTTCTTGGATGGTCAAGTAGCTCGGTTGGGAAGTCGGGTGGACTATTGGTTGCATGGAATCCGATCATCTTTGACTTGCAACCTTACCTTTGTGTAGGTGGTATTTTGTTGACAGGTATTCATAATCCAGACAAGAGTCTAATATGCTTTATTAACTCTTATGGCCCATGCTCAAGGCACAGACTTTTTTGGGAAAAGGTGGAAGCTAAAGGATTATTATCTATGGAAACGCTCATTATTGCAAGGGATATGAACTTTACTACTAGCTCAGAAGAAGTATGGGGTGTTGGGGCCCTAAGCAATCCACTGGCCGGTTTTTTCAAGGACCTATTTGCAAATCGTCACTTAGTGGATATTCAGCCTGCGAAATTAGTGCCAACCTGGCGAAAGGGCAGGAGCAGAGGGCACAGAATACAGAAACAGCTGGATAGAGTTTATGTTTCTGAATCTCTTCTCGGAGATGGGGTTAGGTATAGATCATGGGTTAAACACCCGTATATTTCGGACCATGCTCTAGTATTATTCCAATTGGATTATGGTCAACAGGATATAGCTTACCCTTTTAAATTCAATCAGGCTTGTTTGCGTGAAGATTCGTTTGGGGCGTTAGTTAGATTAGTTTGGTGCGAACAACAGGGATTGGGAGAGGAAGGAGCACAAAGTAGATTGGTTCGAAATCTACAAAAGCTAAAATCTCGAGTCAAAGAGTGGACTGAACAAAAGAAAAACAAGGATAAAAGAATTATAGAAAAATTAGAAGCGGATATTACTTTGCTCATAAAACAAAGGCTGGACCTGAGTATTAATTCAGATCTGGATACACAACTGAAACTTTTAGAAGCTGATTGGAACCGATTGTTAATGGAAGAGGAGTAACATTGGCGCCTAAAGAGTAGGGCGACGTGGATACAATGCGGGGACAAAAACTCAAAGTTTTTCCATAACTTTGCTAGTTACTGGCGCAATAAAAAACACTTGTGGGAAATTAAGAATGATCAGCACTAGGTTATACAGGGCCAGGAGGCAATCAAGAAGGAAGCAAAGAGGTATTTCAATACTTTTTATAAAGAAACCATTCAGAGTGTGATTATGGAACAGGTTGATCTAGTGAGGAAGTATTTGTGCATGGTTACAGATGAGGAAATTACCCTACTTGAAGCGGTTGTAACTAAGGAGGAGGTTCTTGGAGTTTTAAAAGGTCTAGCAAAAGAAAAAATCCTAGGCCCCGACAGGTGGACCGTTGAATTTTATATTTCTTTCTATGAATTGGTAGAAAATGATTTACTGGAGGCCATTGAAGAAGCAAGAATTAGGGGTGAAGTCAATCGGAATCTAAATTCGACTTTCATCGCTCTCATTCCGAAGGCAAATGGACCTGCAACTTTTGGAGACTTTCGGTCGATTGCTTTATGCAACCTCTGCTATAAGATAATCTCCAAAATAATTGCCAGAAGAAACAGACTGATTTTGTCTCGTACCCTATCAAAGGAGCAATTTGGATTCCTGAAGGGAAGACAAATTATTGATGCAATAGGCATAGCCAAGGAATTCCTTCATAGCATCAAGGAAAAAAAGATACATGCCTTAATTCTAAAGATCGACTTAAAGAAAGCATATGACAATATCAACTGGGATTTTCTTAGAATGGTATTAATCTAGTGTGGCTTTGGACTGCCAATGACCAGGTGGATCATGGGATGTATCACTTCTGCTACTTTCGCGGTCCTAATCAATGGAGAGTCATCTGACTTCTTTCACAGCAGGAAGGGACTCAGGCATGGATGCCCATTGTCGTCATTATTATTCATTTTAATAATGGAAGGGTTGAGTCTGGCCCTGAAAGAAAGCCAAGGTAAAGGATTGATAACATGTATCAAAGTATCTCGGACTATGAAGATCCTACTCCTCTTGTTTGTCGACGACATCCTTATATTGACAAAAGATTCCATCGAGGAATGGAAGGAAATTAGCAGGGTTCTTGAGCTATTCTGTTGAGCGATGGGTCTCCAAATTAATGCACAAAAAACTACCTTTCTTCACTATGGATTGCAACAACAGGTATTGGAGTCTTTAAAAAATCTCTTTAATTATCAAATCCAAGGCATGTCGGAAGGTTTTAGGTATTTAGGATACTTTTTAAAGATGGGTAGGTACACTACAAAGGATTGGCAGTGGATGATTGATAAAATTGAAAGCAGGATTAGACATTGGTGCAACCAATGGTTGTCTTTAAGGTGACGTTTAGTGTTGATCAAATACGTCCTTGAAAGTAAACCAGTTTCCTGGTTGGCACTTTCCAAATTGCTAGCTCAAATTATTCAAAGAATTCGCCAATTGGTTTTTGGTTTCCTCTGGTCGGGAGGCAAAAAGAAGAAAAGCATTCATTTATGCAACTGGCAACATATTGCTCGTCCCAAGCAATTCAGAGGATGGGGTTTGAGGAATCTCGCAGATTTTAGTAGAGCGATGGCATATACTCTTTGGAGGGTGTTAAAGCACGACGAATTATGGCATCAGGTAATTATTTCAAAGTATCTTCCTTTTGTCTCCGTGGAGAGGTGGTTCCGCACTGTCAATGTCTCAGAATTAAAAGGATCTCATACCTAGACTTACTTATTAAAATCCTTTCACCTACTCATGCACTAGCTAACCTGGAGGTCGAGGTTGGGCTGGTCCATCCTGATAGGAAAGGATTACATTTTGGGTTTGGGAGTCGAGGCGCTTCTATCGATGGATTTAGTTACAATTTTAAATCATAAAGGTTTTTATTACCTTTTCCAGGTTCTTCGTGATCTAGGTATTGGTATGGTTTGTTCAAATTGGATAGCAGGTGAGGAGTTGGGTCTTACTGGTCCCCTGTACATTGAATGGAATCGCTACAGATGTGCTCTGATTAACACAGGAGTGATGATGCATGAAAGACCAGATGATCTGATCTGGACTGGAGGAGATCAATCGGGGCATTTAACAGTCAAGAATGTGTATATGGTTGTGGAAAAACTGAAATGGACCCATACCATTCAAGGTTGGAGGAAGGCGATTTGGTCATGGGAATGTGCCCCAAAAATTAAACTTTTTATTTGGATGGTTGTAGAGGATCGCATACTATCCTGGGACAATCTACAAAGGAGAGGCTTCATCGGTCTGAGCATCTGTTCCTTATGTAAGAAGAATTGTGAGTCTACTAAACACATCCTAGTGAATTGTGACTTTACCTGTGAAGTATGGGAGAAGATATTTTCACACACAAATTTCATGGGGACCTGGGCCAGCCATGATTTAGAGGACTGCTTCAGGAGGTGGTTCCTAAATAATTCTTCTCTTACGACTGTACTGGTGCTTACCTATTGGTATATATGGAAGGAGTGGAATTTGGTCATCTTCGAAGACAGAGTTCCTTCGGTGCAGAGGGTGGTGTATCTTGTACTTGTAGCTCAGAGGGAACACAAAGTTAAACAGAGGACATTTTTTCGACAATTGGATATACATAGTTCAATTGTATGTGGCCCGATCGGGTGGTTTGATAGGGTGGCGGAGGCTACAGGTCATAACAGTGGAGCAGGTGGCATAATAAAAACCTATGATCTTTGCAGTTACAAATGGATCTTTAATGTTGTACAGGGAACAAATACTAGGGTGGAAATGCTGGGGGCATGGGCCCTCCTCACTCTGGCATCCCGGCTATCCATTCAGACTTTACATGTGCTTGGAGACTCTAAAATAATTATCGATTGGTTGAGTGGTAAGGGGGATCTACAGGTTGTTTCCTTGGAAGGATGGAAGTTGAGAATTATGGGATTAATCAAACAGTTCCATCATATAACCTATTCTCACGTCTATAGGGAGTATAACCAAATGGTGGATAGCCTTTCAAAACAGGCTCTTCACAAGGATCCGGGCAAAATTTATTACTGTCAGTGTATGGAGGACCAGGAGGGTCCTATTTTATCACTCGACTTGTACTAATGCTTGCAAGATCTCAGGTATTGTCTAGCTAGTTTTCATATCAATGATTTTATCAGGTCTGTGGTTTCACCACAGTATCTGACCACGTAAACTATATTGCTTCTTAACAGATCACTCTGTAGGGGTGTATATTTTTTGTATGATGTTAATTGGTAGGTGATCAGTAGCCATCGTCGGTCTGTGTTATGACAAGGGGGACTCAAAGGCGTTTTAGTAGCCAAGTGGTATTTTGGGAAATTCAAAAGTCTCTTTTTCTGAATCTACAGTTTTTTTGTTATCTTTTGAATCATATGTAAGCGATAGTTTTATATATAATACAAATATAACAGTGGAATTTTCATGTGGAAGAAAAAAGAGTGAATATAACCCGAGCATTATGTAGTTTTTCAAATTAATTTTTTGTTTAAAAATCATATTTTATTAATAATCAATTTAGATTTATTTTAAACTTAAATGTGTGAAGTATTAAAGTGATCAAATCTTTAGAGGTGCAAACCTTTCCACAATTTTTCGTATTTGCACTTTCAGATATTTGATCTCTCTTGATGCTTGACACATCTAAGGTTATGATGAATCTAGATTGGTGAATATCACATGCATAATAAATACAAGTTAAAGATAATTTACAAATCATTATACTAAAATTATTGGCAATGTTCATACTAAAGTAAATTATTAACGATGTTTTACTATAGTGGGAGAGAATGCAATCACATCAACTCAAGGACTCACACCATAAACATAAAATCCATATAGCCAAAGATTTTGGTGCAAATAATACATTATAAAAGTGCATGTATAATATATTTGGGACGATAATTTTTTGCAATTATATCATAAAAGTGAAAAAAAAAAAAAAAAACACACATACTTGTTTCTTGTTCCTATAAATGTGCATAGCTAATTGTTAATTAAAAGAAACGTTAAGATGCTTTCATAAGTGTCGAGTACCTAATGCATATCAAAAGGTGGGATGTTGTGTCGATTGTATGATAAATACCATTCATTAACCAACTTAATGGATATGACAATCCCATTATTTCATAGGAAAAAGCATACCTCATTCTTAAAGAATTGAACCTTGGTGGGAGAATATGACAACCCACACTTTGACAACCAATTGAATTCCCAATGATTACTAACCCTTAATTAACACCCTAAAATAATATAAAAATACGTAGGTTACCTACTAAGAATGCACAAATTCTTCAAAATAATATCTTAGATAAGTTGAAGAACCAAAACTAATACTTTATAACATAGAAAAAAAGCCATCATAACAAGTTGAAAATTTAAGTGCTCACACTTTCGAATTATGTAATGTCTATAATAATGGTAAAACTTATCTTATTATTATAATAGTTGTAAATCTTATCTTATTAGTCCCTGTCTAAGGCGTAGAGGGACTATAGCGATCGATAATTCGTTGACTCTATATTAATTTGTCGTTTGACTACAAATTTTTGCATACTTTCTAACGTTCGACCTACAGAACTAAAAGCATTATTTTTTAAATAATAAAAAAACCCATATATGTCATGATTTGATTGGATGATAGATTTGAGGTCTTATTGCCAGCTTCGCTATTCCCAATGAATTATATGTTGCCATATCCAAAGTTTTATCGTGTACGGTACTTTTTTTATCTGTACTAATCATATTGAAATGTTTAGATATCCAAAGTTTATAGTGATCGATAATTCCAAAGTTTATAACCTTCTATTGTGATTTATTTGTTTTATTTGTGTTATTATTATTATTA
Organism: Picea sitchensis; assembly: GCA_010110895.2. NCBI lineage: Eukaryota > Viridiplantae > Streptophyta > Pinopsida > Pinales > Pinaceae > Picea > Picea sitchensis. The sequence goes on along the minus strand of SNQJ01S0056824.1, from coordinate 89,906 downwards.
TTACTCCTTTGTATTTGTATTGAAATGTTTGCATGCCAAAATTTTATGTCATTGACACATTTTTTGAGGTGCTTGAATAGGCTTGACAGCTTAAATGTTTACATGACGTGAGGTCCTCAAACTAGCCCGGAAGTTTAAATGTTTACATACTGCGAGGCCCTTAGATAACCTGACAGCCTTAAATGTTTACCTAAATAGGCTTCTTGGAGTACATTTTTCCTCTAAATTTTCCATACAATGTTGTAGTGAATTTGGACAATATTGTTGTCCACCGCCAGTTGAATAGGCATTGTATGTTTCATACTTCTTCTAGGTTTAGAATGCAATTCTGTCATCGTTGAAGCTACATACATTGTTTATTGGTTCAATGGGTTCTTCTTCTTTGTTGGTTTGTCGGTTGTTGTTTGTTGTTGTTGTTTGGTTCACAATTCGAACTGCACTTCTGTCTTTTATCATTTTGGAGTAAGTTTTCATGCCATAATTTCATTTTCTATTCCTTCTTTGTTGTTCAGTGTTTGCAGTTTGCAAGTAAGATTTTTTTCTTATTTCTACTGGCATGCTCGTCGTATGTTTCTGGTTCCTTCTGTGCTTCGGTTGCAGTTTCGTAATCGTTGGAGATACATATGTTGTTTACTAGTTTGGTGGTTGTTCCTTGTTTGGTGGTTCGTTGGTTCGTCGATTGCTGGTTGTTTTTGTTTGGCTCAAGTTTACGATTTTGGGGCCCTAGGGCTGCAGTTGGGCATGTTCGTGATTTCTCGCTGGTTTGATGCTTGTTGTTTTATTTTCCTTACTTCGACTTTGCAGGGTTGGGGTCCTGCGCCAGCAGTTGGAGCTGTTTTATTATTATTATTATTATTATTATTATTATTATTATTATTATTATTATTTGGGTGCTTTACGGTGTTTGGACCCTGCACCCACGAGTGGACATGCGGTTGTGTTATTTGTTGTGTTTGGTGAGGTCAAGATCTATTTTGCTGTAAAATTTTGTTGATACTTCAGTTTTGACATGATAGAAAATAGTGGCATAAAAAATAATTGGACAACTACATGTGAAATTGCAATATCTGTTGTTTTTTTGTTAAAATAAAACATGTGCAAGCTACACTTATAAACCATGTATGGTGGAATGTGCCCATATCACAATACATGTTCTTTATCCTCTACACAGACTGATGTGACCACGATACAATTTGTCTTATACTTGAGATATGATATTTATAACAAAGTGAGTGCAAAATTATATTTCCATGTCTAGAAGCATATATGGATACTTCGCCACGGAAAACCAAAATCATTTAGCTATGGCCATGCACTTTCTTAATATTTTGTGGCTTGTAATATATTTTGGGTAGGGAACAACTTTATATATTTACAACCATGGATGGAGAAAAGCAAAGGTTCATGTATTTTCCTACCTTTTATTCTATTCGTTGATTCTCATTTATTGTATGTACATATTACTTGTTCTCCGGTGCATACCAACTTCCATTCATGTTGATTGTGTTTTGTGTGTTCCCACATTCAAACAAACATAATAGTTGGAGAAAACAACGAAGTCTTGACTACAGCGGTGGAAGAGGAGATACAAAGGTACATGCGTGTACTGTTATTTCATATTCGGTTGTTTTGTATTTCATTTATTGTCTGTATGTGTGTTCCCCTAGTTTATTGTATGTAGATGTTGCATACCTTCCTACATAATAACTTATCTTCATTACATATCTTCCTGCATACTAAATTCCTTCATGTCCATTGTATTTTTCCTGCATTGCTACATTTAAACAAACAAAATGACTGGAGAGGACGATGGACTCTTTGGTGCGAATGTAGATGAGGAGTTATAGAGGTGCATACCTGCAGTCTTATTTCATATTCCAGTAATGAGTATTTCATTTATTGTCTGTGTATTTTTTGTGCTTGTTCTACTGCTTTGCACCTTCTTATTTTTTTTTCTTGTATGTATATATTATGTATCTTTCTGCTTATTCTCATGTGAACCGTATTATGTTTGTTGTTACATTGAAATAAATAGAACTATTTTTCTTTCTTTTACATGTCTTTCTTCATACTAACTTGCCTTCATGTCCATTGTATATTCGACGTTGCTACCTTGAAAGAAATAGGTTGGTTGTACAAGAAGATGAATTCTTGTATGCAACAGCAGAGGGTTCTGAGGTACAATCTTCGAAAAGGTATACCAATTGTGCTAGCAATTTTGTTGGGTATGTGTTATATTCTTTGCATGTGTGTGTGTGGGCGTCAAATTCGACAACTGAGTCTGACAATCCCTCTATTACTGAATGTTGTGCCGTGTGCGCTAGGCACTTCCTAGGGGGGTCCCAGGGGGGGCTAGGTATGGCCCCCCTTGGTTACATGCAGTGTTTGGGGCAACGACCCGAAATTTTTTTTTTGGGCGGTTTTTGCTATTTTTAGCGGTTTTCTAAATTAATCTCGGATTAAGGGATTAGGGTTTTGGTATCTACGGAATACCTAAAAACATTGTATATATTGTATGGTGAATGGTGAAATTAATACAATAAAGAGTTGACAGGTTTTCTCCCGGTTAAGGGTTTCCGGTATAAATCTGTGTGTACTATGTGTATGAGCCATTGATTAATTTTTGTTTTGCTTAAGAATCTATATGCATTGCTTTACTTCATAGGTTTAAAACTTACAAAATTGAATATACAAAGTGGGTGGGGGCATATAATATTAGACTAGAAAACGATGACTTGGTAGCAATGGGCCTTTGTGCCCTCCCCATTTCTACTTTTTCCATTTTCTATTATCCCTTTTTCTTTATAATTGCTTTGCTTAGTCATCTTTCCGAAAATTCCTTGGTGTGTGGGTTGGCAGACTCACGGGTTCACATTTATGGTCATGCTTCTACCTTATTCCATACTTACCCACTTTGTCGATTGTGGGTGTCGAGCTAGCAGGTTCAAGATTGTGCCCCTGGCTTCCGGGGTTCAGTGATATACAGATTGGTCAACGTTCCCCACCATGACGCCCTATTTACTGTTACACATTTTTCCAATCAAAAAATCAGAGGCATGCAATTTGACCCTCGGGTCCTCATGTTTTCTAACTATCACTTAACACCCTATTTCGTATTCCATCTCCTTCCACCATGCATGTGACATTAAGAACTATTATGGACAATATACAATGCATATGCCTGTTTAATCCTTCTGATGTTCATCTACACATGCTTGCATCAAAAAAAGTTGGACTAGTGACATGGCCATGAGCAGTTAGTCATCCCAGACATCAACAGACTGACAAGGAAAAAGTTAAAGATGCATACATTATGTTCCTAGAATGTTTACCAAACAAATATCCTCAGCTATTTATTCATCTATGGCATGGTGAATATGTTGTTTCCATCTACAATACATGCTTTGCAATTCACAAGAAATATCAACAAGTACAAGTGAGACGTTGACCATAGCACAGGTTCTGCAGACTAATAGGTGTGGTTGAAAAACTCTAGCTCCATAGTTCATCGAAGATGTGCGTCTACTTGTAAATTTATGCCAGAAAAAAAATAAAATAAAAAAAATAAAATAAAATAAAATGCACACTACCATTCACTTTACTTTTCCTGTTCAAAAATTATCATCGGTTCTAAACTTGTAACACCCAAAGTACTATCAATAGAGGGCTTGAACAGTCGCCGAACTGGACAAGTGTTCATCGGGGACATAATGGTCGTCCATAGCACCTACTTGGACAAGGCAAACAAAACTAGATCCATTATGCATGCTGACATGACAGACAAGGAGGCCATGATGATAGTCACACTGACTATTCCTACACAACTTGTCCGGAAACATGCAGAAAATATATTGTCAGGTAATGGGATATCCATTACAAATTTAAATATATTGCCCAAAACAGTATATGACCGTGGTGATTGTGATCGGATTATTTCTCTCAACGAAACAAGTATTGTTGAAAAAATTCTCGTTATTTGTTCAGAATATCGTTTCGTCCCGGATGCAACTATCAGCCAACTTGCACAGAGCAATGACATTTACCCAATCGAAACCATTGGCGCAGTTGTCACACTGGCGAGAACAATTGGCTCGCAACACATTATCCATATAAAATATGGAGAGTCGGACAGCGACAAGGCAATGGTGCCATTCTCCATATCAAGTTTTGTCCTTTACTTTCACATGTGCATGTATCTCGGTTAAGTTACACAAATATTGCACTATTCCATTTCCATGTTGCAGCTGCAATTGTTCGATATCTATTCAAATTTGTTTTCGTCAATGGAACAACAATTGCATAAAGGGAAATTTCCACTTATGCTCTTCAAAAATATAACAAATAAAAGAGATGTTAGAGAAAGGATATTTCACACAACCCAAGGAGCAGACATAGTACAGGATTGGAAGAAACTATCTAGCTCTACAACTATTGTGTGTATACATCTACAAATTCATCCTCACTTTGCTC
>SNQJ01S0056824.1:73488-85335 GCA_010110895.2 Picea sitchensis | reverse complement strand
CCTATGCTCATATTTCTAGGTTGAAGGTGTTTTGGTTGCAACGAATGCGTACTTAACCCCCTTTGAGCCTGTATGTGCGAAATGCAACTCTCCTGCTTCTACTTCTGCTTTGATAAGTGATGGTATGATTGATTGTATGCGATGCAGTGAAAATTTTCCATACATATATGGGAATTGCCTCAATGCTTCCATCCGAACCATGGGAAACACAACCATGCATTGTAAAATTAGGCAGCCTCTGTTACAATATGTGCTTCCTAGGTTAGCATAATTGTCTTATGAAGCATACCTACAGAAAAAGGCAAGCAGTGTCTACATGTTGCGCGAATTTTGGATACAAAACAAATTTACCTTAAATGAGGACAATGCAATATTGCATATCGGCTGAAGAAAAAAAAAAACAAGAAAAAAATCATATCAAGCTTTGGCAGGAAACGAAAAATATCTCATGTGTCTCTGTAATATTTCTTCAACACCCAGATGAATGTTTGTCGAACTCGAGTACTTGAGAATTTAATTATAAATGAAATCGATGTTGTTATTTTGATGTTTTCTTTCATCTCCCATTAAGAATTTTTCAATGTGTCTCTGCAATATTTCTTCAACACCCAGATGAGGGGGGGTGCAGTTGTGTGTTATATTGTTCGGTGTATTAATTCCTATGCTCAAGTTTACAGGATGAAGGTGTTTTGGTTGCAGCAAATGCGTACTCGACCCCCTTTGAGCCTGTATGTGCGAAATGAAACTCTCTTGCTTATGATTTCTCTTTGATAAGTGATGATATGATTGATTGTCTACAATGCAGTGAAAAATGTGCATACATATATGGACATTGCCTCAATGCTTCCATATGAACCGTGGGAAACGCAATCGTGCATTGTACAATTAGACAGTCTATGTTACAAGATGTGCTTCCTGGGTTAGCAGAATTTTCCTATGAAGCATACCTACAGAAAAAGGCAAGCAGTGTCTACATGTTGCGTGACTTTCAGATACACAAAAAATTTACTTTAAATGAGGGCAATGCAATATTACATATCGGTTGAAGAAAAAAAAAAGCAAGAAAAAAAATCATATCAAGCATTGGAAGGAAACAAAAATATTTCATGTGTCTCTGTAATATTTCTTCAACACCCAGATGAATGTTCTTCGGACTCGAGTACCTGCGAATCTAATTACAAATGCAATCACTGTTGTTATTTTGATGTTTTCTTGCATCTCCTAGTAAGACTTTTGCAATGTGTCTTTGCAATATTTCTTCAACACCCAGATGAATGTTTGTTGGACTCGAGTACTTGAGAATCTAATTACAAATGTAGTCAATGTTGTTATTTTGATGTTTTTTTACGTATCCCGGTTAGGATTTTGCATATTTGTTTCGGTATGCAAATAAAAGATAAAAAAAACATGGTGGTTGGTTGTTGTTTTGATGGATGATCCTGCACGTTTTTTAGGTGCCCAAGTTGGACAATTGTTTTTCAACTATTTAGCCATGACAGGATTTCTACAATTTTATTTTGGGTGCCCTAATAAAATAAAAAATTGTCTCCAACTATACATTTATGGTATGGTATCTGCATTTTCTCGATGCCCTAATTGAAAAAAAAAAAAAGGAACTCGGCATGGATTGAAACATCAGCTTGAGATTTTCATATCTCGCTATAAAGATTGCACACACATAAGATTGTTCGGTTCAGAAATGGGAAGCATGATAGAAAACCCCATAAAAAGTATCCAACTGTAAATAACTCAGGCCCGTCCTTTGAACCGTCGAAGTAGCTTGCTCATCTGGGCAGAATCATAAGAAATTTCCAATAATAGTGGAAGTTTGGCATTGTTAAAACTGGTAGTGATAGACCATGGCACTATCAAAAGAAAATGTCCATAGTGATCTTGCTTAATGGTAAAATAGTAATCGAAAACTTTCTTGTTCCCCATTTTGAGATATGGTTATAGTTAGCGTGCAGTGGCAAAGCTCCGCTAGTTTTGTATTGTCTTCTGTTTCGCAGACTTTTGTTCATATCCCATGGCCCCGTTTATTTTCTCATGGGAACATATACTACATGTAAGAGAAAACCAATGCCACGACGTGTTTTCTTTATATATCAAATTGTTTGATGAAAAGGTCGATGTGTACTGCTCTATGGAACCTTGTGGGATATTGCTTGCGGCCTGTTTGGAGTTTACTTGGTTCTTGGTTGTATGCTTCGTTCTAGAAAATTAATAATACATTCAGGATCTTCACAGTTTTTTCTATGGTATTAAAGACTATAGAGAACATGCGTTTCCCTTTAATATAAGCCATGACGCAAATATAGTATGTGTCTCGTTTTAGCACTCTTCCTTGATCGATGAACTTGGTAAAATTAATCTTCTAGAATAATTTGAAATAAAAGAATATATATTGTGTGAAGTCCAATGGAGCTATCATATCAACAAGAGGCCATTAAAATTCAGACTCATCGTTGTTATACTTGCGGTGATAGAATTTAAAAAAACTTTGTTTTGTTTACTTCAATTTTTTTTAAATGAGAGATTTAACATCCTTTAATCATTTTATGTAATTAAATTGTACAATATCAATATTTAATATTAATGTTTTAATATTTGGAAATAATGTTTTTAGATAATGTTAGATAGTTGATAGGAATCACCATCTATAAACAATTGCAATCTTGAGCCTGCCAGCCCTGGAGTCCGTCTGTCAATTTGTATATCGCGAAACTCCGAGTGCTATTTGGAGGACATGGAACAATAGAAGTGCATTTTTTAGCCAGCCAGCCCACAAGTCCGCCTATCAATTTGCATATCTCAGAACTATGGGTGTTGTTTGTAGGACACATAACTATAGAGGACATGCTTTTCCCTTTAATATAACCTATGTGATGCAAATGTAGTATGTGGCTCGTTTTAGCACTTTTCCTTAATCGGTGAGCTTGGTAAAATTAATCTCCTGGAATAATTTGAAATAAACGAATATATACTGTGTGAAGTCCAATGGATTTATCATATCAACAAGAGGCCCTTAAAATTCAAATTCGTCGTTGTTATACTCTCGATGATAGAATTTAAAAAATCTTTGTTTCGTTTACTTCATTTTTTTAAAAATAAGAGATTTAACATCCTTTTATAATTTTATGTAATTAAAGTGTACAATATCAATATTTAATATTAATAATTTAGTATTTGGAAATAATGTTTTTAGATAATGTTAGATAGTTGATAGGGATCACCATCCGTAAACAATCGCAATCTTGAGCCCGCCAACCCTGGAGTCTGTCTGTCAATTTGTATATCACAGAACTCTGAGTGTTGTTTGGAGGACATGGAACAATATAAGTGCAAGCTTTAGCCAGCCAGCTCGCAAGTCCGCCTGTCAATTTGTATATCATGGAACTGTGGGTGCTATTTGTAGGACACATAATAATAGAGGCCCAATTTTGAGCCCGCCAGCCCGAGAACCCGTGATCCAAAAAGTGGCGAAGTATGGAATGAGGGATCCATACATGCTCTATAAAATCTCATGTCCATACTTTATAAAAGTACATATTTAGTATGTATAATTATTTATTAAAACCATGGACTACCGTAAATTTTCTTGTATCTTTTTTAGGCTTCTCTTATACAAGCAGATCCTGGAAACTATAAGCATGGCTTGTTGTATCTATTCCTTGATTGAAGAACATGTTCACATGTTTAATGCACTTCATAGTTGTTGTTAAAACCATCAATGGGGATTTCTAAAACCAATTTCCTCTTCCAAAAATTTCCATCCTTTTTCTTTTTTCCCTCTGCTTTCTGTTTCTGGTTACTTACTTGTTTTTCGGAAAATTTCTAGGTGTGGAAGTTGTTGGATTCACGTCTTCATATTTCCACTTACTTTTATATCACCATCCCTGTAGATCACTTCCCCGTTTCATAATGTACAAAAAATTTGGATCATGGGTTTCTGAATAGGCGGGTTACCGAATAGGAGGGTTCAAATTGTGTTTCCATTGTTCTGCCACCTGCAAACAGCACCCAAGCTTTCGCGATCTACAAATTATCAAACAAATTCCCTTGTATCTCGTTTTTTAGCACTTTTTCTTGATCGATGAACTTAGTAAAATTAATTCCCTCGAATAATTTGAAATACAATAATATATACTATGTGAAGTCTAATGGAATAAGCATATGAACGAGAGGACATTAAAATTCAAATTCATCGTTGTTATACTTACGGTGAAGCTAACAGTACAAAAATTTTATTAAACATCCAAAAAATGATTTTCTTGTAACTTTTCGACTCTTCTCTTATACAAACAGATCCTGGAAACTATAAACATCGCTTGTTGTATCTATTCCTTGATTGAAGAACTTGTTAACATGTTTAATGCACTTCATAGTTACATCAATTCCCGCTTCCGAAAATTGCCATCCGCTTTCTTTTTTTCCCTTTGCTTTCCCTTTCTGGTTACTTACTCATTTTTCAGAAAATGTCTAGGTGTGGGATTTGGCGGATTCACATATTCAGATTTCCATTATTTTTTTTATATCACCAGCCCGACCAATCAATTCCCTGTTTCATATTGAACAAACTTTTTGAATCACGAGTTCCTAGATAGACAGGTTCAACATTGCATTTCCATTGTTACGTCGCCTACAAACAACACCCGACCTTCCGCAATTTACAAATTAGCAAACAAATTCCCCTTCATCTCGTTTGATTTCGCCTTCTGTTTACTTGGTCCTTTTTCCAAATGTTTCATGCTTTTATATACAGCACCCGAAGTTTCGCAATATACAAATTGTTTGCCCAACATTGTGCTTCCATTGTTCCTCTGCGTACAAACAACACCCGAAATTCCACGATATACAAATTAATGGCCGAAATATGTCACTGACATACAATTTGACCATTGGCCCCTCACGTCTACTGGGCTTATCTTGTGACCCTTTTTTGTAACCCGCCCGACAGCTTTCCATACTTGGGAATTTCTTGGAATTTGTTTCGCAGGTTGGCGGGTGGACGAAATGTACAATGCTTGGTCGCTCTTTGCCATCCCCGCTACCTTTGTACTTCTTTCTAGATATGCAATTATTAATATTTAATTCTAGTAGTTCATCATGCAGGAACCGTTAAGATTTTCATTAATGTTCAGAAGGTCCGAGAAGATTTATCATTACTACGAATTAAACCAAGATTTGCAGAAAAGAGTGTTATCCTTTCCAAGTATTCATTTCAAACATGATGCAATCTCTTTCATGTGTTGGTCGGTTGGCGCCTTTAAGAAATCTCTAATTCTTAATCTCTCTTCGTTGTCACCGCCACCTTCACACTTTTTTCTAAATATGCAATTAGTAAGCTTTAATGGTAACAACTCATTACGCACAAACCCTGGAGATTGTCATTGATCAGCAAAAGGCTCGAGGAGATTTTCCATTGATACGCATTAAGACAATATTTGCGGAGGGTTATATTATCCCTCCCCAATTTTCATTTCAAACATTGTCTGGAGCAAACATAAATTCTCGTTAACTTATGGCAGCAGTTATGTCCAGATATAGTAAACACCTTTGGGCATGGCGGCCAGAGGTTCCAGTATTCTAGGGCATATTCTTACTACTCATCTCCCTCCACCAGGGAGAAAAAAAAGAGATGGTCCCTTGGTACATCGAGAGATATATTTCAAGCCAAAGAATTCCAAGGCAACCCTGCCTGCTCAGACAACATGACTAGTTGCATTGATGGCTGGTGCAGAGGTTGATGCCATGGATTTCGATCTGGAAGAAGATGATCTGATGGACGATGATACGACAATGGATGATGGCAATGCAGAGATTGTTCCCACTCCTGCACCCAAATTGAAATCAAGCATAACGGGCGGAACTTCCCGTCTCAGCGATGGCGGTCCTAACAACACCAAAAGAAGGAGTTTTGGAAAAGAAACTAACGTTGAACGCAATAGCCGCTTTGTAGCTCGAAAGTAGGAATTCCATAGGTCTACATTAGTTTGTTCTGGGTGGAAGTCTTTCACTGTAAGGAAATGATCTATTAATGCTCCCAGAGATATATTTCAAGCCAAAAAACTATTCAATTGTGGGACCACTATTCTGTTCTCTGGATATAAAATTAACATCTTAGGGAATGAGGACCAAAAATCCCACTGGTGCAAGGCATATTCCTACTAGTCATCTCCTTCCACCCAGAATGGACTAATTTGGACCTCTGTAATTGCACGTGCAACATGTGTCCCTAAATTTTTCGACTGTGGAGAGGTGGTTTCTTGGTGTGTCCTAACTTTCAGTTAAGGGCTATTCCATTTTCCCTGCAACGTTTTTCATCTTCTTCCTCACGAGAAGCTTCTGAGAACTATCAATTTTACCACAGAAGGATCCATAGAGGAGAAAACTGCAAGGATTTCCTAAAAAAAAAAGCATGGTAATCAATTTTGTATGCTTGTTGAAGAGCGTCTCGATGGCTCCTGCATGTTGCAGATCACGTGCCTTTGTTTGTCACAGATATGTTCAATGTTTTGGCCCAAAGAACTTGGTCCAATTTCTAAGGATAGATATACAGTGCTCAGTGTTTTTTTTTTTAATGGATTTACCATTAAAAAAAAATTCCTTGGAGTCTTGGTTGCTGCTTCTTTTCTAGATTTAACACCTCTTCTCATTGACATGGTTCGGTAGTCTCGTATTTCTTCGATATGGAATTTTCTTAGGTAATTTGTTCTAAAATGGAGCATCTAACAATTATATGACAATGTACTATGTCGATCCATCAGGCTTTTATGCAAACAAAAAATGAATTTCAGACAGTTTCAAACCAACGTTCAAATCTATTTGTAATGCAGATAGAACATAGCAATACCAAATCACAATGTTGCAGCAAGATCATCATTCTTGTTTCTAGACATGAAATTATTAATCTTTAATGCTAACAACCCATAAGGCAAGAAGTTTAATACTTAAGTTAATATGTTACATTCATGGAAGAATGTATCAAGAACACACTTACACCCACAAATTGCAATAAAATCTAATCTTGAACAAAGCATTTGCTGACAATTACTAGAAAATGATGGTTTTGCAACAATGGGGCTTGTTTGAAACCAATTCATGCTTACGAAAATTGCCCTTCGCCTTTCTATTTTTCCACTCTTTTATCCCCTATAGTTTCTCCTCCTGGTTACTTAATTGTTTTGTTTTTTTTCTGAAAATGCCTTGCTGCGCGGGTTGGCGGATTCACGTGTTTTGACCAAGTGATTCCCGTTTGTCTAAATTGAGCTTTTCATTGTTCAGTGACCAGCAAATAGCACTCCGAATTTTTCAATATGCAGATTTACTTCTGGACTCCCACATCATCCCCTCTTCGGTGTTACACATTTTGCACCAAAATGTTTCGATATATACAATCTGATACTCGGGGCCTTATGACCCCTCAGGAACCCGTCACCCTATTTTGAAGCTCGTCCGACTGCTTTCCACACTTGACAATTTCTTGACATCTCTTTGGCGGATCGTCAAGTTCGCGGGTTCAGGAAATTTCAAATTTCTAGATGTTGTTTCTTGTGCCCACTACCTTCATATTTCTTTCCAAGTATATGCAATATGTATAAAACTTATCCGACAACATACATAAAATATCTTGCTAGGAAATGGAATATCTATTGCTGATTTGAATATATTGGAACTTATTTTCCCTCTTTTATACTTGACCAAATTGATGTTTCTTTTTCCCCTCTACTCTCTCTTTCTCGTTACCTAGTCGTTTTTCCAATAATGCGACTCCAACCAATCAGTAGCCATTCGATGTCTAGGCACTTTTCAGATCGTGAATTCTTGGACAGGCGGGATCTATATTGAACTTCCATTGTTCTATGGCCTACAAACAACACACGGACCTCCACCATATACAAATGTGTTTCCGCACTCCCACATCATACCCTCTTCCGTGATACACAGTTTGCACACAAAAGTTCTGAGACTTGCAATTTGACCTTCTGGTCCTCACGTCTCCTGGGGACCTATTGTCACCCTGTTTTGAAGCCCCTGTGTTCGCTTTCCATATTTCTCCATTTCTTGGAATCTCTTTCGCGCCTTCAATTCCATACTTACCCGACTTTTTTCGCATGCGGATTCCCGGACATGCAGACTGCACTTCCAGACTCCTACATCAGCCCTCTTTAATGTTACACAGTATGCACTAAAATCTTCGATCAATACAATTTGACCTCCAGGCCCTCATGCCTCCTCTAGGACCCTTTTCAACCTAATTTGATGCCCATCCACCCACTTTCCATGGCCATTTATTTCAATCTCTTTCGTGGATTGTCAGGTTGGCGGGTTCAGACAATTTCCAATTCCTAGTCATTTTTTTCTATGCACACCACCTCCACACTTCTTTCCAAGTATATGCAATAAGTATATAAATTCTCCAGAAACATGCACAAAAGATCTTTCCAAGAAATGGAATATCTTTTAGAGACATGAATATATTAGCCCTTTTTTTTCCGTCTTCTATACTTAACCAAATTCTCGTTTCTATTTTCCCTATACTTTATCTTTCTCGTCACTTAGTCATTTTTCCAAAAATATCTAATTGAGTGGGTTGGCAGACTTACGAGTTCATGACTCCTACATCAACCCCTCTTTCGTGTTACACAGTATGCACTCAAAAGTTCCGATCAACATAATTTGATCATCGAGTCGTCATGTCTCCTCGAGAACCCTTGCCAGCCTATCTTGGAGCCCATCTTCTAGATTCCTACATCAGGCCCTCTTTCGTGTTACACAGTATGCTCTCAAAAATTATGATCAATACAATTTGACCGGTGAGGCTTGATGTTTCCTAGGGAACCCTTGTCACCCTATTTTGAAACCCGTTCGACCGCTTTCCACGGTCATTTCTTGCAATTTCTTTCGCAGATCGTAGACAATTTCGTATTCCTTGTCGCTATTTTATGTTCCCTCCACCTTCGCACTTCTTTCCAAGTATATGCAATAAGTATATAACTTCTCCAAAAACATGCAGAAAAGATCTTGCCAGGAAATGGGATATCTATTACAGATGTGAATATATTATCCCTTCTTTTTTGTCTTCTATACTTAGCCAAATATATGTTTCTCTTTTCCCTAAACTTTATCTTTCTCGTCACTTATTCGTTTTTCCGAAAATATCCAGTTGTGTAGGTAGGCGGACTTGCAGGTTCACGTTTGCACTCGTGCTCTTATATCACGACACCGACCGACCGCTTCCCCATTCCATACCCAACCACTTCTCCAACCACGGATTCCTGGTAGGCGGGCTCTAGATTGGAATTATATTGTTCCATGAGCTGTGAACTGTAAAATTCTAGCCTTGTACAATATCTACTGCAAACTGATATTCAGAAAAGAACAGAAAAGATACAATGGCAAATACAAACATTACACAGAGATTTTTCACCTAGAAACCCAAACCAGGAAAACCAGCATATATTATATTGATACACATTGTGTTACATTGTTTACAATACAATATACATGTAGGAGCCAGCGGCATCCAAAACCCTAACCCAATGACCTGGATTAGTCCAAAACCCTAATTCCTTAACCGGAAATAGAAAACCATCGGCAAAAACCATGTTTCGAAAACCACCTAATATCATGTGGTCCCGGAAATATGTCGTCCCAGAAATATGTCGGCCCGGCGATAATATCTCGGCTCGAAACCGGCGAAAATATGTCGGCCAAAAAAAAAAAATTCGGGGGCTCCGCCCCCCTGCACCCCCCTCTTACCCCCCTGCACACCCGGCGCAGGGGCTCAGACACTACTACTCGTGCAAAGAATATAACACATACCCAACATGAACAGTACCCTGACTTCCACGATATACAAATTTACAACCGGACTCAGATCATACCGTCTTTTGTATTACAGTCTACCTATCATGCCCTCTTCTGTGGTACACATTTTGCACTGAAAATTTTCGAGACATACAATTTGACCGTCAGGTACTCACGTCTCCTGTGGAACTATTGTCACCCCATTTTGAATCCCATCCATCCACTTTCCATACTTCGCCATTTATTCAAATTTCTTTCGTGGATTGTCGAGTTGGTGGGTTCAAGAAATATCCAATTCGTAATCATTGTTTCTTGTGCCCACGCCCTTTTGCAATTAGCAATTACCACTTATATATAAGATCTTATTTCTAAGTATGCAATTAGCAAGTGTTAATGCTAAAACAGGATTTGAGTAGATCTCCCATTGATATGCATAAAACCAAAATTCTCAGATGGTTATATTATCCCTTCCTAGTGTTAATTTCAAACACCATAGAATGTCATGTGCGCATCATCGGGTTGGTCCGTTCATGAAATATTCAATCCTCGATTCTGAAAATGAGTTCGACCAACCATTTCCCTATTCCAGACTTGGCCACTGTCCCAGAATTATGCAAATATACAAACCGGCCGTTGAACTGCCCCACCATGCTCTCTTTGATTTTACATGTTTTGCAGTCAAAAATTCTGATACATAAGATTTGACCATCAGATACATTCCTGCCTCTTTCGTAGTACACATTTTTCACTGAAAACTTCTGAGACATACAATTTGACTGTCGGGTCCTCACGTCTCCTATGGAACTATTTTCACCCCATTTTGAAGCTCATCCATCCACTTTCCATACTTCGCCATTTCTTCGAATTTCTTTCGCGGATCGTCGGGTTGGCGGGTTCAAGAAATATCCAATTCCTAATCGTTGTTTCATGTGTTTGCACCATTTTTCAATTATCAATTAGCAATTATATATAATATCTTATTTCTAAGTATGCAATTAGTAAGCGCTAATGCTAAATAATCTCCCATTAATACGCATAAAACCAAAATTTTTGGATGGTTATATTATCCCTTCCAAGTGTTAATTTCAAACATCATGGAATGTCATTTGCACATCATCGGGTTGGTCCGTTCATGAAATCTTCAATCCTCGATTCTGAAAATGAGTTTGACCGACCGTTTCCCTATTCCATACTTAGCCACTTTCCCAGAATTCCACAAATATACAAACCGGCCACTGAACTGCCCCATCATGTTCTCTTTCGTTTTACACGTTTTGCAATCAAAAATTCTGATACATAAAATTTGACTGTGGATCACTCGTCTCTCCTAAGTATCCCCCGTAACCCTGTTTTGAATCCCATCCAACCGCTTTTCAGACTTTTCCATTCGTTCCTTGCTCTCCCCCTTCTTTGTGACCTTCCAACTTGTCTATAATAAAAAAATGCTTTTTCATATATATAGTACATTTTGCACTGAAAACTTCCAAGACATACAATTTGACCATTGGGTCCTCACGTCTCCTATGGAACTATTGTCACCCCATTTTGAAGCCCACCCATCCGCTTTCCATACTTCACCATTTCTTCGAATTTCTTTTGTGGATCGTCGGGTTGGCGAGTTCAAGAAATATCCAATTCCTAATCGTTGTTTCATGTGCCCGCTCCATTTTGCAATTAGAAATTACCAATTATATATAATATCTTATTTCTAAGTATGCAATTAGCAAGCGATAATGCTAAACCGGGATTTGAGGAAATCTCCCATTAATACACATAAAACCAAAATTTTCGGATGGTTATATTATCCCTTTCGAGTGTTAATTTCAAACATCATGGAATGTCATTTGCACGTCATCGGGTTGGTCTGTTCACAAAATCTTCAATCCTCGATTCCGAAAACGAGTCTGACCGACTGTTTCCCTATTCCATACTTAGCCACTTTCCCAAAATTCCACAAATATACAAACCAACCACTGAACTGCCCCATCATGCTCTCTTCCGTTTTACACATTTTGCAGTAAAAAATTCCGATACATA
>SNQJ01S0056824.1:61329-73478 GCA_010110895.2 Picea sitchensis | reverse complement strand
GTCATACCCGACACCTCTGCACTTCTAAATATGCAATAAGTAAGCTTTACTGCTAACAGTTCATCATGCAGCACCCATACAGATTTTCATTAACCAGCAAA
Source organism: Picea sitchensis (assembly GCA_010110895.2). Lineage (NCBI taxonomy): Eukaryota > Viridiplantae > Streptophyta > Pinopsida > Pinales > Pinaceae > Picea > Picea sitchensis. The sequence goes on along the minus strand of SNQJ01S0056824.1, from coordinate 73,377 downwards.
AGGCTCGAGGAGCTTTCCCATTCATGAGCATTTAACCAAGATTTTGCGGAGAGTTATATTATCGGCTCCAACTGTTCATTTCAACCATCATCTAGAGAAAACCAATGTTCTCATAAACCTATGGCATCATCTCAACAACAGTTATGTGGAGATACAGTGAACATATTCNGGCAAAAGGCTCGAGGAGATCTCCTATTAATACACATTAAACCAAGATTTGTGGAGGGTTATATTATCCCTTCTAATTTATCTTTGTCATACCCGACACCTCTGCACTTCTAAATATGCAATAAGTAAGCTTTACTGCTAACAGTTCATCATGCAGCACCCATACAGATTTTCATTAACCAGCAAAAGGCTCAAGGAGCTTTCCCATTCAAGAGCATTTAACCAAGATTTTGCGGAGAGTTATATTATCGGCTCCAACTGTTCATTTCAACCATCATCTAGAGAAAACCAATGTTCTCATAAACCTATGGCATCATCTCAACAACAGTTATGTGGAGATACAGTGAACATATTCGGGTGCGAGGACCAGAACTTCTAGTGGTCCAGGGCATATTCTTGTTACTCAACCCCTGCCACCCAGAATGAAGTAATTTGGACCTCTGGGATTGCTCGTGCAGGTTGTGTCCCTAAATTTTTTGACTGTAAGGAGTTAGTCTCTTGGTGCGCCGATAAATTTATTTCAGAAAAAAGAATTATTCCACTGCGGGACCACTCTTTTGTTTCTTATTCACCTCAGGTCTTTTGCTAGATGTTAATATTGTTGAAGCCAACATTAACGTTTGTTGTCACAGGGGTAGACCCAGGGTTCAATGCTACAAAAATGCACCAACAAAACCCTAACTACTGGCCCTTTCGACAACACTTGCGGAGCAGATGAAGTCTCACCCGAGGTAGAAGTAGGGGTGGTTACAGGACTCAAGTGTTTGCAACCTTAGCTAGTACACAGATGTGTGATTATAATACTTAATACAACTCTTAGCACCATCAGTTCCTTAATATGTAATCACTATTCACTTCGTTGATACAACAGAGCTTCGCAGTATTCACATCAATCTATAGTACTCAAGCACTTAGCATATACAAATGGATCAGAATGAGCATATCAAGCACTAAACATGACTATCTAGATCAAATATAACATTCTCACATATGATAAACACAAAGCATAAATAGATCTATATAAACATATTAGATCACTTAGCATATAACATATGAACACATCAAGACAAAGCACAAAGCACACACCGCAGTGTTTACGTGGTTCACCCCCACCCTAGGGCTACGTCCACCAACTCTTCTTCATTATTGTCTTTGATCAATTGGTTACAAGCACAGAGCCTCAAAACCCTTACTCTGCATAGGACAGAAGATCTTCGCAGCTCGCTAGATCCTTCTTCCTTGCGCTACAACACAAAGCCTTCTACAATCTCTCATAGGGACTTGCACTCAGCTCTGCAAGTCTTACACAAGATGCACAAAGCCTTGATCACACAGATTCAACTCTTGGCACTTAGCCTACATCACATAGTTGTTTATTTCACTACTTCTCTATATGGCCTAGACATCTATGTATACATACAAAATAGGTCTAAACATGGGTAAACCCATGGGCCGACATCCCCTTCTCGTTACATATTCCCAAAAATCCAAAAAGGGGCCCAAAATGGGGTCGAGATCCCATGATCTCCACTTCATCTTGTGCTCCACCTTCGACAGGCTGTCGAAGTCTCAAAATAGGTCAACATGACCAAGAAACTCCCAAAACTTGGTCAAGGGCCAACAGGCCCCCAACACTCATATGTGACTCGTCCTGAGTCACTCTGGTCTGAGCAATTTTGCCTCGAACGCCTCGAGATTGGATCGAGATGCTTCAACTTGCTGCTTTGTTGTGGCCTCTAAACTTGTTCAATGAACTCATGTATTACTACGTCATTCACTGGTCCTTCTAGGCGTTGTTCTGTTGTGAGGACGACCTGTTCTAGCTCTGCTTCTTGGCTCTCGACCTCTGTAAATAACATACATGCCTTATCTTGCACAGGTTGAAGTCGTTGAGTGACTTCCATCACTTTGCTTTGAAGAATATGGATCTACTGATGAGCTTTACGTTTTTCATGAGACCTCTTCATTCTGTCTACAGTGGACAAGGCCATCAACTACGCCTATAGTGTATCTGCGTGCTTCTTCGCTTCCTAGAGCTGTGACTCCAGCACCTGTAACTCTTGATTCTCAGTGAGGTTTTCATATGTTTGAGCGCTCTAGTTACTCAGCTGCTTGCACTCCGAGGCAAGATATTTTAATCTGTCAACTTCGTTGCGAGCAGTGGCTTCCCTTTGGTCTCATACGTCTTGAGGGGTCTCGGGCATAGTGTGGAGCTCTAAGTCGGCTATGCGTTGTTGGAGTTGTTGGATTACGTCTTTGAGTTGTGCCACCTATTGTGGAACTCGTTCTTCTGCCTTTACTTCAATGACTGTCACAAAGTGAAGTGCTCTGTGGACCATCTCCTGTACTTCGAGTTGCTCTGCGAGAAACTGTTCTTTTTCTTTATGTAGTTGGGATTTCTCTTTAGCGAACCTCTCTTGTAGAGTAATCTTCTTGCGTTCGACAGTACTGCACTGCTCTAGAAGGTCTTCTTGTGCTTGTGCCAAAGCCTGGGTGGCTTGCATTGTTTCCTCCTGTGCTCGTCAAAGGAGAGCTTCGACTGTATCTACGATTTGGTGGAGTTGAGCTGGCTCATCTCCTATTTCTGGTCTTCCTGCTAATAGAGGCACAGTAGAAACTGCGTGGTTGGACCGTAGTGCCTGCTGCACTTCTTGAAGTTCAACATTGATCCGACTGAACACCTCCTCCTGCTTAGCTTCTTGCTTCTCTACTATCTCTAGCAAAGCATCATTCAGTGCTACGACGATGAAGTCGAAGTTGTCTGAGGTGAGGGTGGACTCAAACTTAGTCCTAGTTACTTTCGATTTCTTCCTTGAGGAAGGTTTCGGAGGGGAAGCCTTCCTTTTCTTTGAGGGGTCCTCCTCGTCTCTAGGTGGTGTAACCTCTCCTTTCTTTTGTTCCACTTTTGTGCCATCTATCTCTCCACCATCACCTCCTTTCCCAGGTGAGATAGAAGCAGTATTCATCGAGGTACTGTGGACATCTTGGGCTTCTTCATTTTTCTTGGTCTTGCTCAGTCCAGGTGCATTCGTCGCAGTTTTTGGACTGTAAACATCGGACATATTCGCAGGGTTTGCTGGAACAAGGAGGTCTACCGACCATTCCTTGGTAATCTCTTCCAAGTCATCATCCTTCAACTTGTAGTATGATTGCAGCTATTGTTTATGCTCATCAGCGCACATTGTGATATAGATTAAATGGTGATCTACATTGAATTTCAACAATGGCCTAAACCCGTGGAGTGTGTTCGGGGTTATACGAGGCTCGTATTGGATAGCGGTCTCCAGCTGGGTGTAATAAGTGTGTAATACGGCATTTGATTTCCACTACTTATTTATGTCACTGGAGTACCACAGTGTACTGAACTTCGTGGCTAGTGTTTCAAATGGCTCGATGTCTGGGAAGACAATTAAGATGAGAAGCCAACTGAAGTGGAACTCATATCCTTGGTCTTGCGCTTCCCTGCAGTCTAGTTCTAACTGGTTCACCAAGTACTTCACCCAATTCATGTGTAGTCCCTCCGGGCACTTCCCTACGAGGTCGACTACAAATTGGTTACTTGGGTGGGCTGGTTCTTGCGAACCAATTTCCTTGCAATCAGTCGATAGGCCAGGCGCATTGCGCCACTCTGGATAGAGGCTACCTTGTATCCTCACGTGCCCTTCTCTACATCTTCGTAAGTATCCTTTATCCTTTGGGTGAGAGCACGATCTACGGTCTTTCTGGGGTAGAAATCTTGTGGGTCGGGGCCTTGCATGCTTAGCCCTGTGATCTGATTGATCAATGTTGGATCCACTGTAATGCGACGGTTCAACCACAAATAACCTCCATGATAGCAATATAGCAGTAATTTGACGCATGCATTCACCTCTTGGTGTTGCCCGAAGTGTGGAATCTTCATAACATTCAGTAGGGTGGACTACTCGAGGTTTTGGGTCCATGACTGAGGGGTAATCTTTGATTTCTTTCCTTTGGCTCTCGTTGAATACTTATGTGGGGCGAGCATGCTGTAAACCTTCCTGTCGTCGAGGTTGAAGTCACTAAACTTCAACGCTGCAATCTTATCCTGGTCAGCACGAACTATGCACACCTCTTTCGGAAGGCACGCAGTGACCAATGCGTATTCAAAGTCTCTGGGCACACAGTCTTGGTTGATTGAGTCGCTCAGAGTTGGTAGATAGGCAAGAAAAATGCTTGGAATTAGCTTGGCATTTGCGATATCGTCTCTGTGCTTCATTTGTTTCTCATCAACTGATCGGGATGGTCTGGCTCGAGTAGTGGATGGATAGGCTTGCAGTCCTCTCATCAAATATTCTTGTACACCTATAGACATTCCTCTCTCCAACATGACTCTTTCAGTCATCAAGTTGAGGATAACTTCTGTTACTAATTCTTCATCTACGTTGAGCTCGTTGTACATACACGCTCCAGATTAAAATTATCGGGGTCACGATGGACTTAGACACTGCACTAGAATACGAGCAAGGGCACAATGATCACTGTATGCAATTCGTTCAGTCTGCGGGCTTCAAATTCTCAGTTTTCAAAAGTGTTCTCCGTGCATGGCGCGAAGGGATAAATAGCAAACTTGGAAATGGTTCACGTGAAATGGTTATGAGCCGCTATTAACTCTTGTTTGATCCATTATGGCGCGGTCCAATAGTCTGATGAGGAACCTTTATTTCTTTTATGTCTATTTGGAGCGGAAGTCGAATGGATATATTGGGTCCAATGGCTATATTTCTTCGCCATGGCAAAGTGCCATGTGTCGTTGTTCTGATATCCCGACGAAGCTCCAATTCTGTAAATTTTCTCTCTGCGAAGTTCCCTCTGGAACCTTTTGCAACTAAGCTCCCTTCTTACTTTGTTTCCTCGCCTTCTTTCCAATGAGCTTCGTCTCAGTAGTTCGTTTTCCATTATGATTATTGTCTTCTTTTAACATAGTTACTGTGTGTTGTTGAGATTCTTTCCTAGGACTCGGGGTTAATACCTTTTCTTTGTCTGGGATAGGTACTTAAGTCTTCCGCGAATCTTCTGATGTTCCTACAGCTTCGACATCAGGGTCGCTAGTGTCAAATAGCTTCGATCTGTTCTCTTGTTCTTCAATTAATTGTATGATCCTTTTAGTCATGAAAACTTTTAAGTCTTGCTTCTTCTGCTCCAAGGATTCTTCTTCTTCCCTTCGTCTGGCTTGATCTCTGTCAATCCAAGGTTTTCCTATTAAAATGCTAAATGGGGCATTGTCTTCAATAAACTTAATAATCTTAAAATCTTCCTCTGTCGAAGTTCCATTGACGGTCATAGGGATCTGAGCGAGCCTCCCACATAAGTTTACCAACTTTCCTCTGAATAACCCCATTCCTCCTAGTGAAGGGATCGTAGCAAGCCTTCATATAGCTTTCCAAGTCCTTTATGTCATGATATTCACTTGTGTGTCCTCATCTAGAACACATTCAATGTCAAAGTCCCCTATTCTTGCTTCAATGCATTCTTTTTCTTTGAATGTTTCTGATAATCTAATATGTCGGTGATCATCCAAGGTGTCTTTCATTTGTAGTAATACATTCTTTGATTCTTTCTGGGGTTCTGATATAGCCTTAGTTTATGGATCTAGCTTAGGGTTTTCTTGATTCAAATTCGTTCCTTCAAGCTTAGTGATCATTCTAGGACAATCTAACACTTCATGGTCCATAGCTTTACAGTGAAGACAACTAGGTCTTCTTCAAGGGAATTCCTTAGCCAAATGTCCCAGTCTTTTGCAACTGTAACAGAGGGTTAATCCTCTCTTTCTTTTAAATGATCCCCAACCTCTTTTGTACTGTGCACTAGGATCGTATGAGCTAATCTGCAACAAATTCTTTCTAAGATCCTGCATCCATTTGTTAGTCCAAACATATTTTCTATGCATAGGTATAACATATCTTCCATGATTCTTATTAGATCTATTCATATCAAACCTTCTTTCATCTATTAGTGCCCTTGTTTTCAGGCTAGGACAAATCCCATCAATCATATCTAGATCCATACTCTAGAAACAAAAATTTCTACTTATCTTACTTCTACAGAGCACAGAGCTTCCAGATCTGAAATTTTTAACTATTCTTACCTTTATCAGAGAACAAAGCTTGCAGTTCTTACCTCTTTTATTCTTACCTTTCTTAGAGCACAAAGCTTTCAAATCTTGCTTCTTTCCTTCAGGTCTGACCTCCTTTCTTCAGATTGGGCTTCTTTCTTTCATACCTAATCTTCTTTCTTTATCACAGAGCTTTATAAGTCAAGTATAATACTACGCGTTAGGGCACAGATCTATGCACAGAGATTTCGTAGTTTCAGGCTGGATCTTTTCACAAAGCTTCTTCTTTCTCGGTTCCCAGCAATCATAGTTTCAGGTCCTGGAAACGGAACTATTTGTTGGCACAGGGGCAGACCCAGGGTTCAATGCTACAACAATGCACCAACAAAACCCTAACTACTGGCCCTTTCAGCAACACCTACGGAGCAGATGAAGTCTCACCCGAGGTAGAGGCAGGGTGGTTGCAGGACTCAAGTGTCTGCAACCTTAGCTAGGACACAGATCTGTGATTATAATACTTAATACAACTCTTAGCACCATTAGTTCCTTAATATGTAATCACTATTCACTTCGTTGATACAACAGAGCTTCGCAGTATTCACATCAATCTATAGTACTCAAGCACTTAGCATATACAAATGGATCAGAATGAGCATATCAAGCACTAAACATGACTATCTAGACCAGATCTAACATTCTCACATATGATAAGCACAAAGCATAAATATATCTATCTAAACATATCATAGCACTTAGCATATAACATATGAACACATCAAGACAAAGCACAAAGCACACAATGCAGTGTTTACGTGGTTCACCCCCACCCTTGGGCTACATCCACCAACTCTTCTTCCTTATTGTCTTTGATCAATTGGTTACAAGCACAGAGCCTCAAAACCCTTACTCCACACAGGACAGAAGATCTGCGCAACTCACTAGGTCCTTCTTCCTTGCGCTACAGCACAAAGCGTTCTACAGTCTCTCACAGGGACTTGCACTCAGCTCTGCAAGTCTTACACAGGATGCAAAAAGCCTTGATCACATAGATTCAAATCTTGGCACTTAGCTTACATCACATAGATGACGATTTCACTACTTCTCTATATGGCCTAGACATCTATATATACATACAAAATAGGCCTAAACATGGGTAAACCCATGGGCCGACATCCCCTTCTCATTACATATTCCCAAAAACCCAAAAAGGGGGCCGAGATCCCGTGATCTCCACTTCGTCTTGCGCTCCACCTTCGACAGGCTATCAAAGTCTCAAAATAGGTCAACATGACCAAGAAACTCCCAAAACTTGGTCAAGGGCCAACAACGTTCAAATGAGAAGATTCCAAACAATTCATATCAAAGAATAATAACGGGTTGGACCTCTTGCCCGATTTCTTGGAAGACCCGACAGTAGTTCCTGAAGATATCACAAGCTTACAGGTTATTTCATTTAGAAATCCATTCCGTGAAATTGCATGGTTGTTGACAAGAATAATGGGACAAGATTCCACAACAACTATTTCCCAGATGGCTCTTTATATTTTGTATTTCATAGTCAAGGAACAAGCCATTTTTATTGGGGAAAGCTAATTTCCCATGAAATCTATTCCCAATTGTCAAGCTTCAAAAAGGAGAAGAAATTTTATATTTCATCCTACTTAGTTTTTGCGATAGCACATTGCTACCCGTTTCTAGAACTGTCTCTGCCCAAGAAGGTCAACTGGGAATTCGACCCAGTAACATTCTGGTACCAGTCCTTTTGGAAGCACAAGGCCTCCCACTGTTTTTATGAGGTTTTTAATGGCTTCGTGTCTGTTTTCAAAGTTTTTTTGTTAGGAGAAGATGGTCCCTGCATATCTGAATAGGTAACCAGTTTTTTGGACAGGAAGGGGACACTTGAACATTTGGATAATTACACTGTGATAAGGATTTTTGGCTCCAGGGAAAAACCTACTCTCCTTCCATGTCACATTACGAACAAAATGTTTGTTACAGAAGTAGCAAGTAAATACAACCACTGGTTGCATCTATTCCAAGAGAAGAGAAAAAAACAGTTCATTGCTCTACCTTGGAAAGTTGGGGACTTCGTGTTGAGGAACGTCAAAAAAATTGACAAATTCGCAGCCCATTCTAGCAACTTTAACCTAAGATATGTTGAAATCTTAAGAGGGTTCGACCTCAATAAAAAATTTCTACAACATTTACAAACACTTCGCTTTGACAGTTGTTTTTTCAAAAAACACCTGACCGAAAATAGAGACATTGGCCGCAACGCTCCTGCTTCTGATGTCGGCGACCTAGACACATTGCAAAGAAGCACTATATTGTACAGGGAACAAGGAAAAGGCCTCGATGAGAAGAGTGGTCAATTGGTGAATAAAACTCCCAAAAGTACGACATCACGAAGCATCGCTCCAACGGCCCACCACAACAATAAAGGAACTCATAGTTCTTCAAACGAAGGAGGAGATAACGACCCTCCTCACTCTAAAATCAATAGTTCTCACAAGCTTCCAGTAGACAAGAAGAGAAAAAAAATTGTGGGACAGGCGGAAGAGCCCGAAATTCAGAGTGAGAACATGGAACTTGAGCCTGATCTGGGTATCGTACTCTGCTACTTTGATCAGCCCAGAGATGTGATCCAGCATAGTCATCCAATGGACATATCTGATACCAAAAATTTTGACAAAGATGAATCCTTTGTGTTCCAGAGCGTTGTTTTTGACAGCCAGTCCAAAAAATTGATTGTTGAAAAAAAAATGTAAAAAATAAGAAAGGAAAATCCCGTTCAGAGGTTAACCTTAAGAGCATGTAGCCGTCCCAAATCTGTCAACTTCACATAACGACCGGAGATGCACTTGATGATTCCATTGGAGGCATCGAGGCCAAGAATGTCAGACTGAAGGACCGGGTCAATGAATTAGAAGAGGCTTTGATTCCTATGTCATTGCTTGCCAATCCTTTGGAAATATCCATGTCTTCCACCCCTGCAGCCAAGTTAAAAGGATCCTCTAGCCTCCTTGCATCGTGTAGAGGATATGTGGAGAATAATATCAAGAAAAGAAAGGAACTGGTTACTGAGGCATGGGAAACATCACAAACCATGACTTCCCTTGGAGCGAGGGCACATAATTTGCTCGAAAATTTGCAGGCGGAGTTAAAAGATGAAGAACATTTCTATTTAAACACGGTCCTTCCTTTGGCACCATTGTCAACAACATGATAGGATCAAGAATAAGACAACAAGATCTCCCATCCAAAAACTGGATCGGTCAATTAAATGCATGCTGGAAAGAAAAAGTGAAGAACTTGCATCTCATTGTTCAGTCATGTGAAAAAGCCATATCAAAGAAAGAAAAATTATTCACAAAGTTGTCCAGAATACACTTAGCTGGAAGGACCAACGACTTCCAAGACCCCAACTTAATCGTTAACTCCTTGCCCTTAACTAGGAAAGACTTCGATAAACAGGTTGATATTTTTAAGGGGTTGTCTTTGGAAAATTTTTACAACATCCTTGAATATGGTCAAGATGACATTGACGACTGGCTAGTCGACTATTCAGTGCAGAATGAGGAAATTGATCAGTCTCTGTGTAATCTTTCTATCGACTTCATGGAATTAGAAAAGTAACTTTTCAACATAAAAATCCAGAATGAGATCAACGTCACCCCAATGAGAAGCTACATTGAAGAATGGCTCGAAAGGGAATTGAAGCAGGTCATCGACGAAAGGTAATAGGCAGTTGCCACGATTCCAACAGCCATCAACAACATCAATGAAAAGGCATCAGCAAGAAAATAGCAAAAGGGGTCGTATGTACCATCATTGTAAGCCTATTGATCACATCCTGCTTTGTTTATCAACCCAGTTATTCCACTTTTTAAAATAGAAATGTCTAGCCAAAGACTGATACCTTTTAATTTATTATTTCCAGGTATTACACTCTACCATCGCCCAGTTCTTCATTCTATAGTCATGTTTCTTGTAAATATTTCTCTTATGGTCCGCGAGAGCCCCAATCCCAGTCCATATGACAAACGCATTGAAATTTCCAGTAATATGTAACAAACTTTTATTTTTTGATATATTTCAAATAAAATTGTTTTTTTATCTCCTTTTATATTTATGTCCTCATACATTTTTATCTTCCACCAGTCTATATCACAAATGCATTTAAATTTCCAGGAACATGTAACTTTTTTAATATATTTCAAATTAAATTGTTTTTTAATCTCTTTTCATATTTGTGTTGTCATAAATTTTTATCTTCCACTATGCAGCAAATGTATTTTGTTATATACTTTCAAAAAATAAATGGGGCTCTAGAGGCCACGTGTCAGTTACTGCATGGATACCACATGTGCTTCATGCTTCTTGCTTCTTGCCACATCTCCGCTGCAGTTTCCATCTGCCTTGGCTACTTTTTCCTATCCCAATTCAACCCGACAGGGACTATGTTGCCACATAACCTTGTTGTTATAATGATATATCTTTATGAAAATATGTATTGAGATTTCTTTTCACATTAAAACTCATCTTATCTTTTTGTATTAGAAAAGACCTAATATTTGTTAGGCACTACCCAAGAAGCCTAACCTATGCTTTATAGTCTCAAATTAATAGAGACAATGTTTATATGTGCAATTTACAATAAAAGGAAATGTTAACATGGCATTTTCTAGGGAAACAAGGATCTAATAACCAAATTATAGACCCAAGTTTATCTATGTATTCTCCTTTGATATATGTTTTTAAAGGTTTGTTGAATTGTGGTTTAGTGATAATTTAGTTGAAACATTCAAAATGATAATGGCTTAGGCTCAAAATTTGGTGGATGTGTTCTTTCTAATAATGTAATTCAACAAGTCTTTTTGAAGTGTGAAATTGTGTTAATATGATAAACATAATTTCATATTAATTTAAGGTGTTGTTAATGGTGGTGCTTATGATGATGTTGTTTTTTTGACAAAATAAACACCCCCAATCATGGTTGTATAGCTAAAGGTCACCATGTTGTAAATTTTAGACAAAATAGATACCAATTAGTCGTGTTTGCATGTCCAAATGTTGTTATGTTGTAAAACTTTGATAGAATATTTACTTCCCATTTGTAGTTGGTTGTGTGTTCCTTGCCAAATATCATCATGTTGCAAATCTTTGATAGAATTGATACACTTCATTCATGGATTTTAGCCAAAATTCATCATGTTGTAAAACTTTCACACAATAGATGCCCTTGATCATGAATTACAACCAAAGGCCATTATGTTGTGAAACTTTGACAAAATAAATACCCTCAAGTTGTGGTTTCATAGCTAAAGGTCATCATGTTGTAATTCTTTGATAAAATATATACCCCTCATCTATGGTTTGTATCCAAAGGTTTCCATCTTGTAAAACTTTGATATAATTAATGCCTCCACTTGTGAATCCATAGTCAAAGGTCCTCGTGTGTAAAAATTTGACACAATAGATACCTCTCAATCATGTATTTGTAGCCAAAGGTCATCATGTTGTAAAAAATTGGTAGAATAAAAAACCCATCATCATGGCTTTGTAACCAAAGGTCATCAACTTATGAAACTTTGATAAATAGATACAGCATGGTTTTGGCTCCATAACTAAAGGTCATCATAGTGTAAAACTTTGATAGAATTGTAATGATACCAAGCCAAATTCTTTCTTGGAATCACTAACTACTACTAATTTATTGAGTTATTAAGTGCATACAAGATTCTTCAACACATGGAGATCACAATATATTCAAGATGTAGAAGCACAAGCAAAGATCTGACCTTTTT